>OY754977.1:23108830-23379399 GCA_963576475.1 Molanna angustata
GAACTCTAAGTAAATAAAATTAGGATATAAATATCTACCTACTTTATACTACTCCCTTGCCTCTTTTTAGATATTTTAAATTTATATAGGTAGGTACCTACTTAAAGAAAAACCAGTACCTACCTACCTATGTATGTAGTTTTGTCAAATAATGGATAGGTACAGTTATATTGTGTTATGATTGTCTTTCTGTACCTAGCACTAAACAAACAAACAAACAAATAAATAAATGTATTTGCCTCTTGAGTAGACATCAATAATTGTGTTCATTGGTATAGGGTGTTTTATTTTTGTCAATAGCCATAGTGTTAAGAAGAAATAAGGAAGGATATTGTGACTATTGTGAGTAGTATAATAGACCAATAAAGCAAGTTTGTGATATCGTCACACGACACCGAGGTCTTATAGACTTATAGCCAGAGAACAAGGGACGTTACATTACATTACATTACCCGGATATCATAAACCATCGCATTACCTCCTCCACAAGATTCAAGCTCAATCAATCAATCAATCAATGTGTTGATCACTCTCGGTTACCAAACACGATTGTAATAAATCTCTCAAATCGCACCTCACCAATCATTTCAAATAGGTACCTACTACTGTGTGTGATAAACATTTTAAGGACCTGATCAAACCTTCACATATATACAAGAATATGAAACATGGACGGTTTCCACATATATTTCAAATATGTTCTTTACTGAGAAAGGCCTTAAAGGGTTAATTTCAAAATCATTTAAATATCAAGAATAATTAACTAAAATTATGAAAAAATTATATTTAATTTTACGTTCTACTTAAATTTTTCGCTAACGCGACTCCCATTCACCGGTATCGCTCTATGCTGAGCATCGTTAGAATGGTGACATTTTTTTTATAATTTTAGTTGATTTTGGAGTTCTATCATGAAGTGACAGTTTCAAACATTGAAAAAAAAATCAAGAATAGTTTGTAAAATATCATAATATTAAAAACTCAGCCGGTAGATTTTCATATTATTTTTCCGACTGAAGTAAAAATATACTTCATAGGCCTTGTAGTTTTTTATTTACATATTACAATAAAAAAATGAAGGGTTTTACTAAAACAAATTTTACAATAAAACTATTAAACATATTCAAATTTCAAAAAACTCATTCAATACAATAAAGATTTTATAAAATACTGTTCTGTATTTCAATGACGGGGTACTGGGGAAAAGATTTTCAAAATATACTATACAGCCTACTATAGCCTCTTATAATACATACCTAATATGTGCCTATGGCAGTTTGTTATACCTATTATATGCGAGCTGCAATATTGTGAGGAAAATGTTTTCCCAAACTCAGTATGGATTTCGGAACCCAACAGCTACCCGATGAATTTTAATTCGTTTTAAAAAATAAATATATGATGGATCTAATGTACCTATACCTACAGTTGTCGTATATCCCCAGAACTTAGAAAGATTTAATAATGTCTTTATTATTTACATTTAGATACCTACATACGTTAATATTAAACTGAGTAGGAGCTTGCACCGACAAACTGTTTTTTACAGCTTAGTGCAAAAATAATAGAACCAAATTTAAATTTCATAAATTAATTCATATTTTAAAATATTTTGTTTTCTATACAAAACACATAGGTATGTATGTCAGGATAGGTGAGTATGGAGGTCAGTCTGTTTTTCCTACCCAGAATATGTAAACAGCATGATGTATGTTTGGAGATTATAAAAATTTTGTGGGCCTATAACTATCTATAAATTCTGATTTTTTTAGTTCTGTAAATTGAGCGGATCAAAAGTTATAAGTGACGGACGGACACACAGACACACTAAATGTTCTACTCGGAATTCTGAGTAAATCCATATATAGAACATAATATATGTTGCGAAGTCACTAAGTTGGTGTTTTTTGACTTCAAAGTTGGAAAAACCGTGAAAAATATATAAATAAATTCTCTTGAACATATCGACAGTTGGATTATATTGCGGTTTTCTTTTTAGCCCAACTATCTGCGGTTATAGGTCATCAAATAATACCTATTGAAGAATATCGTGTTTGATATTTGAATTTGAAATAAATCTTTGATTTGTCACTTTATTCACACGGCACACGGGATGATCGTCTTGCGGGACGAAGAGCAGGGTGTGGGTGTGGAGGGTTAATGTATTGGATATAAATCGCTCCCTCTCTTTCCCACCCTGAGCAGTGATGCGGTGGTCCCTCTCGCTCCCTCCCTAGAGCGGCCATATGGCGCTGGCATTCGATCCTCCCAATTTTATGACCGCACTTTGCACGTTTAATCTTAGAGCACTACTTTCTCTCTTATTTTTCCTCTTTTCTCGCCGCAAGTGACCCTATGTATAGTCTCGCTGTATTGGTTGCGGCTGAATAGGATAGGTTGGGTCGTGCCACATTTTTCGTAAATTTATACCTAGGTACTAGTGATATGCCGGATCGTTAAAATACATATCCGCGGATCCGGATACGGAGTATTAGTGTCTAGATCCGCGGATACGGATACGGAGCACTAGTGTCTAGATCTGCGGATACTGAGTATTAGTGTCTAGATCCGTTGATACGAATACGGAGTATTAGTGTCTAAGTCTGCGGATACGAATTCAGAGTATTAGTGTCTAGATCCGCGGATACGAATACGGAGTATTAGTGTCTAGATCCGCGGATATGACTTCGGAGTATTAGTGTCTAGATCCGCGGATACGAATACGGATTATTAGTTTCTAGATCCGCGGATACAAATACGGAGTATAAGTGTCTAGATCCGCGAATACGGATCACTGTTGTAGTACAAAATTCATATTAATACTTAGTTTGTTCGTAGTCGACGCGCGTGTTGGTCGATAGAACGCCGCGCTTACGAATGATGTGACGAAGGCTATTTTCTATAGTTTAGTGTGACGTGACACAAGACAGCAACCATAAATATTTTATATTATGAAATTCATTAAATAAATATAAAAATGTCATATCCCTAATTAATATGTAGGTACCTACACTAGCATCTACCTACCTAAACTACAATGACTTTCTTCAATATTCATCACGGCATTTCGGTTTTTGTATTGTTCTGATAAGTTATAGCCGTTATAGGTTGTGTTGTGTTGTGTTGGTTTGTACACTTTATTTCTCCTCAAATATTCTTTACGAGGTCTACTTTATTTATATGCAGATACCCACTGTTGACTCCTGACGAAGTTTTTACTTTATTTTTCCATATATTTCAAAAACCACTTTAGCCAGAATGCTGAAAATTGGTATAAATATAGACAAATTTGAAAACTCATTTTATATAAATTCATGCGTTTAACTGCCTATATTTCCAAAGTATTAAAAAATATTGAAAAAAGCCGAAACACCCCAACTAGAAAATTTAATTTTCTATGAAAAATATGAACATTATAGTAGTACATCTCAATTTTTTTTTAACAATTTTTATAAAAGTTGAATTTAGTGACGACATCGTTTCATACAATTTGTAAAGCAGTATACACTACAGAATATCTACGGGGACTCAATAGTTTGATACCTACTTAATCTAAAAACATACATCATGCTGTTAACATATTCTGGGTAGGAAAAACAGACTGACCTCCATACTATCCTATCCTGACATACATACATACCTACATGTTTTATATAGAAAACAAAATATCTTAATTTTTTTTATTAATTAGTGTTTATAGTTTGGTATGTATTCTTCAATTATGCATACTATCGCCATCGACATCGATCTCATGTGTTACATGCAACTAGTAACTTATTGAAGGTTTCTTTTATTTAAGCGCTCTTGTATAAATTTAACCAATTCATCAAATTCAAATGTTTGAGTAGGTACATTCATTTTAAGGAATAAATTGATAAAAAAATTGTCATGTTATAAAAAGGAGTTACTAATTTGCATTAATTATTTTGTTACAGAGAAACTCCATTTCTCCAGGTGAGAGAGAAAAATACAGACCCAGAAGTCCATCAGAATCAGAACACAAGAAGTTAAAGAAAGAAGAGAAAGATCTCGGTCATGTGAGTAAACATTATATTTAGGTATAAATATTTTTCAGTGCAACCCGATGATATCAAATTACATAATATTAAAATTACAAAAGTTTTAATTTGTTATTTGAGCTTGGTTAATAATTATCAGGATGTAAATGAAGTGCACCCCAATCTTGAATGCTTTTTAAACATAAATATCTGATTTCTTTTGATTGAAAATTATGGATCATTTTATTCTATCATTGTTATGAACTGTAAGTTTTTACTCTCCACACTATGGAATAGTGGAGAGTAATGATTTCACAATTTTTAAGCGTATTTTTTTACATCAATTTCTCAACGGGTATCATGTAGAGAGTGCACACTGTGAGTTTCGTCGTGATGTGTTTGTATGTATGGCGTACGGTGTTCGGCATACGGAATTATTTTTTTTGTGTCCTCTTTACAGCCCAAACTATAAATCTAATCGACTTCATATTAACATAGTATGTTTAAAGTGCATAGACCTAGAGCTGATTACTTTTCCATAGATATCCGTTATTTTCTTCTCTATGATTTCATCTGTCCAAATTTTCAAAATGCTCTCACGGTCTGGAAAATCGAGGTGTTTTTATACTGTTTAAAATTTTGATACAACAAAAATACACTCATCAAAAATGCATTCAAGGATTGTCAAAATTTAAAGAAAAAAAATCTATGGTTTGCCATATCAATGTGAAATAAATTTCATATTTGTATGAAAAATGTATATAACAGAAGTAAAATTGCTTATGTAAGGGAAAATTGAGTGATAAACTTCATCTTGATATTGTATGTGTCTCTATAGACAAGTGTATTTTTTTACTCTCCACTTCTATCTTCCTCAAGTGGTAGGCAGTGAGAACCGAACACCGCATTCTTCTATCCTGACACATACATTTCCTCATCAACATTGATACACTGTCTCATACATGCTCATCTTGCTAATAATGCAATTTTACTTAAAATTTCTCAACATTTAGAAAATACATACTATGAGTTCCGAGACAATGTTTTTGTGTGTATGGTGTATTGTGAAAACTTTTGTCCTCTGGGAATCTTATATTTGTTTAAGAATCTAATAGAAATATACTTTATAAAAAATGTATTTAGAGATTGTCAACCTTTCAAGTAGAAAAAATGAAGGCTTACTGTGGTGTGGAGAGTTTAGTGTTGGCCACAACCACAAATACATTTCATTGATGTATTTCTTGTGTTTTAAGATTCTAATGATATTTTTTATTTAATACAATTGTTTTTCATAACAGTTTGTAGTTGTACTCGTAGTACACATAATATACCTTATTGTCTTAATAAATTTCACAAGGATTCAAATATTTATCATCACCGTTTGTTATAACTTTGTCTATTATTCAAGATTTTAGTATAAGTATAGATCATTTTTACATTACTTTCAGTATCAGTAGAGATCATTTTTACATTATTTACAGTATTTGTATCGATCGTTTCTACATTATTTGACCTTTTGGTTGTAAAAATTAATACTGCAATCTATTCATTATCATACACTTCAATGTCTGTTGTCAATTTTCACTTAGAGTTTTGGTGTTTTTTATGTTTCTAGCAAAGTGACGGTGAAAAATCGGACCAAGACTTGGTTGTAGATGACGCTTCAGAAGAGCCTGTCTCCCCACATAATGGAACAGCCAGCCCCAGAGAGAATGGAATTGACAAACTTCAGCCCAAGAAAGAACATGTTGGACCTCATAGTCCCAGGTTTGTATTGAATTAATATTTTATATCAGTTTTTATTATTGGTTCGTGTAAATGATGAAACATCTCGTACCCATAATCTAGAATACTTTTGATTGGTTAATATATTGCATAAGTAGGTAATAAAATATTAATAAATTTGTATTCTGCATTGAAATTATTTTTACAACTTACAATATAGGATCAATAAGGTAGTTCAATGAAAGACAGTTTGTGAACGAACTTATGCTCAATAAGCGATTACATAAAACTAAATAAGTATAGTATTTTCTTGCAATTTTATAAGCATAGTTATCGTAATGAAATTTTCCAGATTCTTCTAAAAAGTCATACAATCGAGAAACATTTTCCTTATTCATCAGATTTTACAAGAGAAATCAATAAATGTTTTGAATTGAGAAATCAATAAATGCTTCTGTAACTCTAGTATTCCTTAGGTGTTAGTTGGTTTTGGACTCTTAATTATACATTTATTTTCTTATTATAGATCAGGCACATCGAGTAATGCTTCAACGCCTTCGACAAAGAAATTGGACGGAGACAAACCCACCACTCCCATTTCCAAATCAGTCACTCCCACTAGTGGGGGATCAGGAGGAGGTGGAGGGGCAGGTCCAGCAGGACTCAAACCCACACTTGGGAAACCACCAGCATTGGCACAGTATCCTTATCACTTAGCTGGGATGAATGGTCAGTATAGTAAGTCAACCAATTTATTACATTTTTACATACTTACCAAATTAAGGCTTAATACTAAACAACATTAATATGTAAGTATTTCTTTTATTATTATTACAATAATTCTGTACCTACCTACTATTATTATTATTATTACAATAATTCTGTACCTACCTACTATTATTGATTAAAAATATATTTTTCCGACAAATGTGTCATTTGGAACCGTTGGTGCGCAAGCGCTTAAAATGATCACGTTAATCAGCCGAAGATAGGTCATAAGCCCCGTATGTGCCTAGTATCACTGTTCACCTATAAAAAATATATATTCCTGTTTCGTCTCTATTGAGATAAAATATCATTGATTCCCGACAGGGAAGCTGTTTGCGTATGTGCAAGTATAAATATTCGATTCAGATAAATTCATATTCAGTTAAATCATAATTTTACTGCAGCATAATATTTGATTGAACCTATATCTTGTGTAGCAGGTTCAATCTCACATTCAACATTGTCTGCAGAAATATTCTTTCTCCTTGTTTTATGATAAATGTGCTAACTATGTATGTAATATAACTGAATATCTTTTTACAGGTGCAGGTCCTCATGAGTTGCAAGCGGCGTACGGTGCAGGGGGCGCAGGAGTTCTTCACGGGGCGGGGTTAGCCCCCCCTTATCCTCCTCGCGCTCCCCTGCAGCCCTACGAACCCCTCAGGGCTCCACTTACTGCCATCCCTGGGGGGAAACCGTAAGTTCTTTAATTAATATATTAGTTTGCTTGATCAAATTGAGAAATGAAAAATATCATAGAGTGACTAACAATCAATCATTTTGAATAATGGCATCGTAGCGCAAAACACAAATTTTGGGGGGTATTTCCTCTTGTAGATGCGCAAATCTTCCCCCATTACGCCAGTCAAGATGTTTGCCAATACCTATATATATATATATATATATATATATATATATATATATATATATATATATATATATATATATATATATATATATATATATATATATATATATATATATATATATATATATATATATATATATATATATATATATATATATATATATATATATATATATATATATATATATATATATATATATATATATATATATATATATATATATATATATATATATATATATATATATATATATATATACTGCACTAAACTGACAATAATATGACTATGCTCAATATCAAATCCAGTCTTAGGCCTGTTTTTATAAAACGTACCTACTAAGAATTTTCTCAATGTCAAAATCTATACATTTTGGTGTGTGAAGTTAGTATTAACTTTAGTACTGTAGTAGTTTTTTTTATTGTTAGTTGTTTTTGTATTGAAAAAGTGAAAATCTATTTTTATTTGTTCATATTAAAATAGTTGGAGGAAAATTTATAGAGCTGAGAAATAATGAATCAATGGAAGGGCAGGCCAAGAAAAAATTGTCACTGTTATGTGAGCTACATATATTCTGAAAGGAGGAAACATAACAAGTTTAAATTGTCACTGTTATGTGAGCTACATATATTCTGAAAGGAGGAAACATAACAAGTTTAAATTGTCACTGTTATGTGAGCTACATATATTCTGAAAGGAGGAAACATAACAAGTTTAAATTGTCACTGTTATGTGAGCTACATATATTCTGAAAGGAGGAAACATAACAAGTTTAAATTGTCACTGTTATGTGAGCTACATATATTCTGAAAGGAGGAAACATAACAAGTTTAAATTGTCACTGTTATGTGAGCTACATATATTCTGAAAGGAGGAAACATAACAAGTTTAAATTGTCACTGTTATGTGAGCTACATATATTCTGAAAGGAGGAAACATAACAAGTTTAAATTGTCACTGTTATGTGAGCTACATATATTCTGAAAGGAGGAAACATAACAAGTTTAAATTGTCACTGTTATGTGAGCTACATATATTCTGAAAGGAGGAAACATAACAAGTTTAAATTGTCACTGTTATGTGAGCTACATATATTCTGAAAGGAGGAAACATAACAAGTTTAAATTGTCACTGTTATGTGAGCTACATATATTCTGAAAGGAGGAAACATAACAAGTTTAAATTGTCACTGTTATGTGAGCTACATATATTCTGAAAGGAGGAAACATAACAAGTTTAAATTGTCACTGTTATGTGAGCTACATATATTCTGAAAGGAGGAAACATAACAAGTTTAAATTGTCACTGTTATGTGAGCTACATATATTCTGAAAGGAGGAAACATAACAAGTTTAAATTGTCACTGTTATGTGAGCTACATATATTCTGAAAGGAGGAAACATAACAAGTTTAAATTGTCACTGTTATGTGAGCTACATATATTCTGAAAGGAGGAAACATAACAAGTTTAAATTGTCACTGTTATGTGAGCTACATATATTCTGAAAGGAGGAAACATAACAAGTTTAAATAACAGATGATCATGTAAATGAATATAATAAATGTTTATAATGTATATACATACATACCTATATTATAAATGTATACAAATACAGAAGTGCTTTCTGCCTAACCCAATAGGACATGGTGGATAGATGTTATGTATTTATAACACATAAAAGTTTTTTGTTTCAGGGCTTATTCTTTTCACGTAACAGCCGATGGTCAGATGCAACCGGTACCTTTCCCCCCTGATGCGTTGATTGGTCCTGGGATACCAAGGCACGCTCGACAGATAAACACTCTGTCCCATGGTGAAGTAGTGTGTGCTGTCACCATCTCCAATCCAACCAAATATGTGTACACGGGAGGCAAGGGATGTGTTAAAGTGTGGGATATATCACAACCAGGGTGCAAGAGTCCTGTCTCTCAACTTGACTGTCTGGTGAGTTGGTAGTGTCATTCTTCTCAAACAACTTTGTAGGTACATTTGTAACAACCAAGATGTAGATCGATTGCCTCTCTTTAATGATGATATCTTAAGTACATAATTTAATTTCACCAAGGTCCCTTACGTTTTTAATCTGCCATTTTTGATCAGCATTTACTGCTGGCGCCATCTAAAGAAAATGATAGTTTTCCATTAATTTGCACTCCTGACATTCATTCCTATTTTTACAATCACTATTCACATTTACAATTTTTGAAGTTGTAATCAGTTACTACCTATAGTAAATAATAACTCAAAATATTTGGGGTTGCGTTTGTAATGTCATGGAGGTATCGCTCACTGATGTTAGACAGTCATCCAAAGCGTTCAGAATATGTTGAATAATTTGTGCGGCGATTCACTTAACGCATTCTGAATCACAATTGACTTGCACCAATGTCGCTCTGTCAAATAATAGGGTGAATATCGTTCCACTGTCAAAAGTGACACTTTTTATGGCGGGTATTTTGAATTTTTACATAAACGTCATAATACTTTTAGTTCGATGTGTTTTCTTTACATTGTGTATTTCGATGGATTCATACAAAGTCCAACCATCAAGAAACGCGAAAATCCATTGATATTTACGATTAATATTTTTTTTTGGTTTGTAAAAGCCATGAATTCTTTCTATGTATGGTTTTTGAGGTTCCTGTTTTATGATTATTTTCTTTTGTTTTTGGATTATTATCTAATAATAATAATAAGCACTTCCTTGCACCCTGCGCAAGTGAAATTTCTTCCAACTAACCAGTGTTTTCATCCCAGAGAAGCACTATTTGCTTGAAAAATGAATTTAAATAAATTTCTCCTCTGCTGGGGATCGAACCCAGGATACTTATCTACACCAAAGTTTTACTATACTCTGCACAAAATTATGCATACTGATAAGAAAAACAAAATAATAAATTTAAAAAATCCATATATTGAAATGGAGAAACTCATAATAATATACATATATTATAATGTAAGCCGTTCAGTTTCTGTGCGTGCTTCCTGGGTTCCATTCCCAGCAGAGGAGAAATTTATTTAAATTCATTTCTCACGCAAATATTGCTTCTCTGGGCTGGAAACACTGGTTAGTTGGAAGAAATTGCCATACAGCAATACACTCGCCACTTGCGCAGGGTGCAAGGAAGTGTTTAGGTATTATTATATTTATTTCAATGAATGCGTAATATGAGGTTGGGTTTGTTTACTTCGTTTGTATTTTAAGGGTTTCTTTCTTGTTGTTCTGTACATGTAATGAAAGCAACGCAAAATATGTGAAGCACATTTAAAATTTACTGTGCAAAGTCACCCCAAGATCGCTTGCCTGTCGCTCGTGTTGCAACTTCAGGTCACACATTCGAAGCAATTCACTCTACATTTCCAACAAGTCCTGGGCAGGACACTTTTGATATTTATGACAATTTTTTTATAGGGGTATCAAAAATTTGTAATTGTGCTAATCTATTCTGTGCCTACTTCATTTTCAGCAAAGAGATAACTACATAAGATCTGTGAAACTATTACCAGATGGAAGAACTTTGATTGTTGGAGGTGAAGCTTCCAACTTGTCGATATGGGACTTAGCAAGTCCAACTCCTCGTATTAAAGCTGAACTCACTTCAAGTGCTCCCGCGTGCTATGCTCTTGCAATCAGTCCAGACTCAAAGGTTAATACATCATTTATTTATTATATTTTTTGCATTACATTATACATCTTTGCACTCACCATAATTATGTTTGTATTACAATGCATTGTATTCTCTTTTCAATAGTTATGGTATTGCCATTATTTTCTAATCCCAGATTATTATCATTCCATATATTCTTTAAGTTATTTAAAAAAACTACTACTACTTAATTTTAACATAATTTGATTTTTTTTCATCTTGCGCTCATCAACATTAACAACTAATTATTTAATCATTTTTCTGTACTGTGCATTAAGTAACTATACATTTTTACATCATTCTTAATAATATTAATTGCGAAAGTTTGTATGTAATAAAATAATATTATTTGTAACTAGCCGAGAGAGACACACACATTGAGCGCACAGATATGTAAGATAGAAGTAAACTTAAAACAAAATATTTGATAATATTCAATAAATATGATTTAAGAGTTTATAGTTTGGTACGTATTCTTCAACTATACATACTATCGCTATTGACAGTTGGATCTCATGTGTTAACCTTTTTCAGCATGCTACAAATGAATGGTATATTTTTTTCTTTTAGGTTTGCTTCAGTTGTTGTTCAGACGGCAACATAGCTGTGTGGGACTTACACAACCAAACGTTGGTGAGACAGTTCCAGGGGCACACAGATGGTGCCAGCTGTATTGACATATCTGCTGATGGAACCAAACTATGGACTGGAGGGTTGGATAACACAGTCAGGTAAATTTTTGGCCTCATCTAAATCCTTTTACCTTTCAATGTATTAATCTTAGTTTTAAATTGTTTTTTTTTTTTGAAAATTGTATCTGTAAGTACATTTTGGTAAATTTCACCGGTCGTTATTTCTTTGCTTAGTTTTTATTGTTGGGTTTGTGACAAAAATAGATAAAATGATGAATTGACTTAAAGCGGTCACTTTGGATGGCCACGGTCTGATTTGTTTATTCCACATGGAGCAGGATATTGAATGCCCTTGAACTGTGATTATAACAACATCCGTTTGTAGAGTCTGTTCTTATGACTGATGCATTGTGTGTATAAAATAATATAATGTTTTAATTTCAGATCATGGGACTTAAGAGAAGGCAGACAATTACAACAGCATGACTTTAGTTCACAAATATTCTCTCTTGGATATTGTCCTACAGGTAAATTATCACAATTAATAGTGGAAAAAAGTTAAAAAATGTATTTTTACTAATTTTTAAGTAATTTTATATAATTGATAATGGAATTCCATCAAGAATTCGCATTCAAAAAATTAGAAATAATTATCACAATAATACATTAGAGTCTGTTGTCTACTTACGTTCAAAATATTCGTTCATTTCCGTGTCCAGACCATCTATATGCACCCTCTCCAATAACTTGCAGCCAAGAGGTCCTCCTCATTACAAGGCTCCACCGTGAGTGGGCACACCACCAGGTGCGCTGTGTTCTGCTCTTCTCCACAATCGCATGTAACATTTTGTTCGCCTTCCAGCAGTTACCATGTCTTGATGTTCACCTTGCGCTCCTTTCGCTCACGCTCCTTCTGAGTGTGTTCAGGACTTTCCAACACCCGTATGGGAGTTGGTAGAGACTTGCTTGGTTTCAACCATTCTTTCTCCTCAACCTGTTCCCACCACAGTTCGATTCTTCTTTCATGCAGGGTAGTGTGCAATATTGGTTATTTTAATTGAATATTGGTCAAATAGGTACGACCTATATGTCTCCTTTGAAATATTATAATAATATGTTCTCTGCTAGCCCTAAAACAGGTATACCTATTTGAGCAGCAGTTTTCTATTTTTAATAAAGCATATTTAAATGGTGTAATAAAAAAAAATAATGTTAGGGCTAGAACGCTTCCTTGGGCCCATTCCTTTGATTTCTTCACCTACTGTTTCTTACATGCAGAGTAACGTAAAAGCGCCTATTCTGCAATAGTGTGCATATGAAAGTCTGAGATTTTTGGTTAAGTCTTGAATTTTTCTCATCAACATTTGATGGTCCACGGTGTCGTATGCCGCCGTGAGGTTGACAAAATTGACTCCAGTAATTTTCCTGTTTTCGAAACCATTCTCAATGTGTTGTGTGAGGTTTAATGCTTGTCCGCAGCATGATTTCCCTGGTCTAAACCCTGCCTGCTGAGGTATGATGTTACCGTCTATATGTCTCAATATTTGATTGAGGATCATTGTTTCTATAATTTTGTAGATATGGCAGAGTAGAGATACTGGGCGAAAATCAAGGCGACAACTTTTCATCTTTTAGTAATTAAACAAATCTAATAGCCCCTGTCTTGCTTTCATACCTAAATTCACTACCTGCTTCATCCACAGGTTATCCATTCCCGCCACTTTGTTCATTTTCATATCTTTCAGAGCATTACGCTCGGTTCAAACCTTAGTAGACCTAAAATGTTGTTCATCCTGTGTGAGACGATTAATATCGTAAGTCTCCAGAATGTGGCAACTTGTTATTGAGTGCGTGTTAAATAATTATTTGATATAGTACCTGTTAGTTGCCCGAGAAGCTACATAAATAAATAAATAAATAAATCAAAATTACACAAATACCAATTTTTGGATTTTCACCTTTTATTTAAATAAATTAATTACATAGAGAGAAGATTCTAGATAAAAAAAGATAATATTTTTTCAAGATAATATTTTTTACGATTTCGTAAAATTAATTTTATCCACGAGTTCAATAAAAACATACCTACAAGGTAGAATTGAAAAAGTATGGCAGGTCTATTTACAAATAAAATCAAGTAATATAACAAAATTGACTCAAGCAATGGATGTGTGGTGGCAGAGCGGTTAGCTAACCCACTGGGTCAGTAATCCAGTGGTCGCGAGTTTGAATCTATTTCGTTCACCTATGCACAAGCATATATTATGCTTAATTTAGGTAATGTATGAGGATTTATATGTACTTGTTACAAAGACATATTATTCATTCTTTTTAAAAAAAAAATCAGTTTTGAGTTCACATATAAGGTTATATTTTATTGTTCTTTCAGTAATCTCAATACCCCCTATTTGAGTTCACATATAAGGTTATATTTTATTGTTCTTTCAGTAATCTCAATACCCCCTATTTGAGTGCACATATAAGGTTATATTTTATTGTTCTTTCAGTAATCTCAATACCCCCTATTTGAGTGCACATATAAGGTTATATTTTATTGTTCTTTCAGTAATCTCAATACCCCCTATTTGAGTGCACATATAAGGTTATATTTTATTGTTCTTTCAGTAATCTCAATACCCCCTATTTGAGTGCACATATAAGGTTATATTTTATTGTTCTTTCAGTAATCTCAATACCCCCTATTTGAGTGCACATATAAGGTTATATTTTATTGTTCTTTCAGTAATCTCAATACCCCCTATTTGAGTGCACATATAAGGTTATATTTTATTGTTCTTTCAGTAATCTCAATACCCCCTATTTGAGTGCACATATAAGGTTATATTTTATTGTTCTTTCAGTAATCTCAATACCCCCTATTTGAGTGCACATATAAGGTTATATTTTATTGTTCTTTCAGTAATCTCAATACCCCCTATTTGAGTGCACATATAAGGTTATATTTTATTGTTCTTTCAGTAATCTCAATACCCCCTATTTGAGTGCACATATAAGGTTATATTTTATTGTTCTTTCAGTAATCTCAATACCCCCTATTTGAGTGCACATATAAGGTTATATTTTATTGTTCTTTCAGTAATCTCAATACCCCCTATTTGAGTGCACATATAAGGTTATATTTTATTGTTCTTTCAGTAATCTCAATACCCCCTATTTGAGTGCACATATAAGGTTATATTTTATTGTTCTTTCAGTAATCTCAATACCCCCTATTTGAGTGCACATATAAGGTTATATTTTATTGTTCTTTCAGTAATCTCAATACCCCCTATTTGAGTGCACATATAAGGTTATATTTTATTGTTCTTTCAGTAATCTCAATACCCCCTATTTGAGTGCACATATAAGGTTATATTTTATTGTTCTTTCAGTAATCTCAATACCCCCTATTTGAGTGCACATATAAGGTTATATTTTATTGTTCTTTCAGTAATCTCAATACCCCCTATTTGAGTGCACATATAAGGTTATATTTTATTGTTCTTTCAGTAATCTCAATACCCCCTATTTGAGTGCACATATAAGGTTATATTTTATTGTTCTTTCAGTAATCTCAATACCCCCTATTTGAGTGCACATATAAGGTTATATTTTATTGTTCTTTCAGTAATCTCAATACCCCCTATTTGAGTGCACATATAAGGTTATATTTTATTGTTCTTTCAGTAATCTCAATACCCCCTATTTGAGTGCACATATAAGGTTATATTTTATTGTTCTTTCAGTAATCTCAATACCCCCTATTTGAGTGCACATATAAGGTTATATTTTATTGTTCTTTCAGTAATCTCAATACCCCCTATTTGAGTGCACATATAAGGTTATATTTTATTGTTCTTTCAGTAATCTCAATACCCCCTATTTGAGTGCACATATAAGGTTATATTTTATTGTTCTTTCAGTAATCTCAATACCCCCTATTTGAGTGCACATATAAGGTTATATTTTATTGTTCTTTCAGTAATCTCAATACCCCCTATTTGAGTGCACATATAAGGTTATATTTTATTGTTCTTTCAGTAATCTCAATACCCCCTATTTGAGTGCACATATAAGGTTATATTTTATTGTTCTTTCAGTAATCTCAATACCCCCTATTTGAGTGCACATATAAGGTTATATTTTATTGTTCTTTCAGTAATCTCAATACCCCCTATTTGAGTGCACATATAAGGTTATATTTTATTGTTCTTTCAGTAATCTCAATACCCCCTATTTGAGTGCACATATAAGGTTATATTTTATTGTTCTTTCAGTAATCTCAATACCCCCTATTTGAGTGCACATATAAGGTTATATTTTATTGTTCTTTCAGTAATCTCAATACCCCCTATTTGAGTGCACATATAAGGTTATATTTTATTGTTCTTTCAGTAATCTCAATACCCCCTATTTGAGTGCACATATAGGTTATATTTTATTGTTCTTTCAGTAATCTCAATACCCCCTATTTGAGTGCACATATAAGGTTATATTTTATTGTTCTTTCAGTAATCTCAATACCCCCTATTTGAGTGCACATATAAGGTTATATTTTATTGTTCTTTCAGTAATCTCAATACCCCCTATTTGAGTGCACATATAAGGTTATATTTTATTGTTCTTTCAGTAATCTCAATACCCCCTATTTGAGTGCACATATAAGGTTATATTTTATTGTTCTTTCAGTAATCTCAATACCCCCTATTTGAGTGCACATATAAGGTTATATTTTATTGTTCTTTCAGTAATCTCAATACCCCCTATTTGAGTGCACATATAAGGTTATATTTTATTGTTCTTTCAGTAATCTCAATACCCCCTATTTGAGTGCACATATAAGGTTATATTTTATTGTTCTTTCAGTAATCTCAATACCCCCTATTTGAGTGCACATATAAGGTTATATTTTATTGTTCTTTCAGTAATCTCAATACCCCCCTATTCAGTAACTATTGTATCTAAAATAGGAACATACTAAAATTGTAGATTTTAGATTTACGATCTTATTTCAGCGTTATAAAATATAAACTTGGACTAAATGGAATAGGAACGTACCTATATTGGCCGGAACGTTCTTAAAAAGTTACTGAATTAGACGTATTTTGAATAATTGTTAAAATTATGAAATTAACATAATTTTAATAATTATTCAAAATACGTCTAATTCAGTAACTTTTTAAGAACATTCCGGCTAAAATAGGTGCGTTCCTATTCCATTTAATCCAAGTTGATATTTTATAACGCTGAAATAAGACCGTAAATCTAAAATCTACAATTTTAGTACGTTCCTATTTTAGTTACAATAGTTACTGAATAGGGGTATGTACAAGTATGTACAAATATTTTTTGAAATTCTCATGCTATTGTAAAATTAAAGATTTATATTAATATAGTTACGTATCTGCAGGACCAGATGGGCAAGAGCGTTATTGTATCAATCATAATATTGCTTGTCAATATTTACAATTTAACAAATACTAAAATAAAGTAACATTAATTAATTCACTAGATGAAAATTGAATAAATATTTAGATAAATAACAATATAATATGTATATTATCCCACAATTGTTATATTTCATGTAGACAGTGAGAACCATGTGCAACACCTCTGTTATATTTCATGTAGACAGTGAGAACCATGTGCAACACCTCTGTTATATTTCATGTAGACAGTGAGAACCATGTGCAACACCTCTGTTATATTTCATGTAGACAGTGAGAACCATGTGCAACACCTCTGTTATATTTCATGTAGACAGTGAGAACCATGTGCAACACCTCTGTTATATTTCATGTAGACAGTGAGAACCATGTGCAACACCTCTGTTACATATTTTTCGTCTCCTCACATTCATACATCGTCTTGGGCATACTCATCTATGATTTAGACTGATCACCTTTTTATAATATTTATCAAAATGTGGAATAGCATATCCCTAACGAGATAGGAAGAGAGATCCGAATGCCATATTTTTCTATCTTGACATACATCCATCACCTCATTTGCATTCATGCACATCTCATACATGTCCGTCTATTGTTATTTTAATAATCTTTCACATGGTTGAGCTATTGAAAAATGTAATTGTAAAGCTTAAAAATCATAACCATTTGCACAATAGAAGTTATTTGAATAGAAATATTTCCTATAAAATTTGTATTCAGTTATTACAATAATTATATTTGGAGAGTAGGTATGATATACCTACTTTTCAATTTTGTAATTTTCATGTAACTATGGGCGGGTATTACAGTCTCAGTTTAAGAGCTAAACTCAAGTCCGTTTAGGCCTAATCTTCCCTCAAATACGTCACTAAAACGACAAATATTTAACTCAACGTTTCTGGCGGATTAAGTACTTAACGGTGAGTCAACTGTCATTTCTCGACTCGTTGCTAGGCAACGCATGTAGTTTCAGTGTTCTATCACTAGAGGCGTTAGTTGTATCGACGGTGACACCACACAACAAAACAAACTGACAGCCACATTGAAACGAACATGGGCATTTAAAAGCATTATTTTGGTGAAAAAAATTTAATTTACCATGTTGGATAATAAAACAATAGTATTTCAAGTCGTAGCGTCCCGTTTTGTAGTTCGTGTTATTTGAGGTTATTTAAAATTTGACAGGTAATAACCACAGAAAAAGTAAAATAAGTCTATAATTGAAGATTTAGTACCTAACTGACAATCCAACATTGAATCCATTTCTGTATTACACTGTAATACAGAAATGGATTCAATCTCCCCTTAACATTAATCTTGAGTTTAATAAACTCAATGAGTTGAGGGCCGACTGTAATACCGGGCCTATATGATACAGCATTAACAATATCAGCGCACTTTAATCCATATTTATAGTTTAATATTTTTTCTAAGTCTTAAATATTGTTTACTTTTCTTAATATTAATAAAATGCTAAATCTTATTATTCAAAAATAAAATAAATTATGTGGCAGACTTATTACCTGTAGTCAATTAATTTCAGCCAATCGATCACAGATAGCAATTAAAGAAATAAAATAGTTGGAATTACCCATTACAGAAACAATAATACAGTGGTGTGAGTCATCCAAAAATTCAATTAAACTGACAGTTTGATTTTTGATAATCATTTTTGCCAATTACCACATTGTCTATCCAAACATTGTATCAATTCACGGAAAAAACCTAAGCACCTTCTTCTGTCTGTTTAAATATTCTTCTTCTGTGTGAATGACTGAATATATAATTTTATCTAAATGAAGAATATCTTGATTTTGTTTTTGCTTTATAACGTTATATACCCTATTTAGAGTGCTATATGCATATGCCTTGGATTAAAATATAAATAAAAAAGGAAGGTTAGGTTAGGAGCAATCTTGATATTTATTGTAACATTATTATTTCCAGGAGAATGGTTAGCTGTGGGCATGGAGAACTCAAATGTAGAAGTATTGCATGCAGCTAAACCTGATAAATATCAATTGCACCTTCACGAGAGCTGTGTTCTCAGCTTGAGGTTTGCATCTTGCGGAAAGTGGTTTGTTTCTACTGGCAAGGACAATCTTCTAAATGCTTGGAGAACTCCGTATGGTGCCAGTATATTCCAGGTAATTTTGATATTTTATTATGACACAGTAGAATTTTAATTAATTTTGAAAGATAAGTTTTTTAAACAGATATTCATAATTTTCCCGAGTTGAATTAAAAGTACCTGTTCAATTACCCATGGAGACACATTTTTTCATTATGTTTTCATTGTGAGACGATCAAGGTCATTAGTCAAAAATACGGCAACTTGATTTTGGGTGCATGTTGAATTAATATTATTTGATATTGTACCCGTTGGTTGCCCAATGAAGCAATACTAAACAAAAAAAAATTTGATACATATATTTACTTGAAAGTTCATGTCTTCACTTCTGTACTATCTCTGGGAATCTACCGAGTGCAAATAACTTTTTATGTTTTGATACGTGAATATAAAAATCATTAATTTAGTAAAACTTTATCTTGTTACAGTCGAAGGAGTCATCGTCTGTGTTGAGCTGTGATATTTCGGCAGATGACAAATACATAGTGACGGGGTCTGGTGACAAGAAAGCAACTGTTTATGAAGTGATCTATTAAATTTAGTCAATATTAGTTCAATGAACTAGTAACCAGTGAAAAACATTATATGTTATTCTACTTATTAAAGAGATTGAATAAGTGAAAAATAAATAAATAATTTGAATTAAACGTTTAGTCAATATTAGTTCAATGAACTAGTAACCAGTGAAAAACATTATATGTTATTCTACTTATTAAAGAGATTGAATAAGTGAAAAATAAATAAATAATTTGAATTAAACGTAACTGTACGTGGACATGAAAACACATTCTATGTATATATATATTTGTTTTGTTAAGTTTTTAATATTGTTAATTCATGATTGGATGATTGTGTGTATTTTATAACATTGTGGTCTAGGTTTACAAATATCTCTGTTGACAGATTATTTCAATAATCACTCTTCAGTGTCTTATCAGTTAATATGATTATGACTTTAGTGATTTTTTAGGGTATGTGTATAGATTTACCTCAAAGCTATTCTTTTACTTGTAAATAATGTAAAAAATATCACATAGGTATATTAAACTGTTAATATAATTAGCAAATTGGTAATAATTTTTAAAATCAAGCAGTGTCTACTTATTACTTTATAATTGAATATTATGCTGCCTATTGTTATATTAAAAAGTTGTCAAATTACGTGTTGTAAAAATATAGATTTGTATTTTATTCATTATCAAAATCACCATCACATGATGTGGTTTGACTATTTGATGTGCCATTTTTGAATTTTGAATAATATTTGTGTAAATTTTACGTATATATATATATATATATATATATATATATATATATATATATATATATATATATATATATATATATATATATATATATATATATATATATATATATATATATATATATATATATATATATATATATATATATATATATATATATATATATATATATATATATATATATATATATATATATATATATATATATATATATATATATATATATATATATATATATATATATATATATATATATATATATATATATATATATATATATATATATATATATATATATATATATATATATATATATATATATATATATATATATATATATATATATATATATATATATATATATATATATATTATTTTTTGGATGCTCTTGGTATTAAGCAAATTTGATTACTTTTCAATAAAGTATGATATGATGAATTATTTTATCACAATTTATTTATATTGTAATGTTTATGAAGAGAAGAGACTTATTGTTATTTGTACCTAAATTGAATCTTTATTAGGAATAGCATTCCTGTATTTGTGCATTTAAATTACTTTATAAATTTGTACATTATGATAATATTTTCCTTATAATTTTGAAATCTACTAATGATCATTTGAAATATCACACTAATGTTGTCAATACACAGAAATAATATGATGTAACAATAAAAAAACAGCATTTGCAAGTTTTTTTTTATTTAATTTATTTATATAGTACCCCCTATTCAGTAACTATTGTAACTAAAATAAGAACGTTCTAAAATTGTAGATTTTAGATTTACGGTCTTATTTCAGTTTCATAAAATATAAACTTGGACTAAATGGAATAGGAACGTACCTATATTGGTTGGAACGTTCTTAAAAAGTTACTCAATTAGACGTATTTTGAATAATTATGAAAATTATGAAAATTTCATCATTTTCATAATTATTCATAATACGTCTGATTCAGATTTTTTTAAAGAACATTCCGGCCAAAATAGGCACGTTCCAATCCTATTTAGTCCAAGTTGATATTTTATAACGCTGAAATAAGACCGTAAATCTAAAATCTGCAATTTTAGAACGTTCCTAATTTAGTTACAATAGTTACTGAATAGGGGTTACTGTCAGCTCTTTCGGAATGAATGTTGCCTTGATGATAAAATTATACATTTTAAATCTATCAAGAAAAATATTTGTGCACGTTAATTTGATGTACTTATGTGTAACTACATAATACATAATATTGAAGATGAATATTCTGAAAGTAGATTTTTCTTTAATTTGATGGCCTTAGAACATAATAATTGTATCATTTATTTTGTTGTAAGTAAGCATTGTTAAACAATGTTATGATCTAGTTTTGCTATTCTCTCATACATCACAAGTCATGTAAGTATTTATGTATAATTCAGAATAAAACATTTTATTGAAAATATCATTAGGATAAATAAAGGTTTTGCACAGATGAGATTGTAATATACATACTTACTCATACAATATTGTTAAATATATTATTTTTAATATGTATGTATTGTGATTTATTTGATATCACATGTAAAATATCTATTTGGAGTAACATAAAATTGACTGATACACAATACATGTTGTCATGTAGGTTAACAGCTAGTAGGAACTTTAGATTTGAGATCATTATAACACGTCGAAACGCATATTTGTTCCTATGCTTTACAGAAATGTTTCACTCATTTAAAATAAACAATTAAATATTCTTCTTTTTGTCGTTATTTTCTTCCTGCCCTCCATCACAATATGAGAATCATTAGAGGATCATTTATTTGATAAAGACTTACCACTTACTGTACAAGCGGCATCATATGATGCCCTTTTTGACATTTTGGACCCACATGAAGTTTTGTAATTTTTGACTATAGGCTCACAGATCCAGACTGGAAACACCAAGTTCAAGGCCAAATCAATCAGAAAACATTAATTGAATCATAAAACATTATTTTGTTTCAATTATAAATATAAAGTTAGGGGGGCCCCTTTATTTGGCTTAGGTATTTTGTACATAAAAAAAAACTAGATATAATCTTAATCTAAATATATCCTCTCTGTGACTGTGGCAGAGCAACGATGATTACAAATACAGAGGTTGCAAGTTTGAATCACGCCTCTACCGCGTTACCTACAACACAAGCAAAAGCCTAATTTGTATTATATGTACTTGTTACAAGGACATTATGTATAATTTTTTTAATAAAGTATGTATACTTTATACTGTAAGAATTTCAATATCTTGTAAATATGGTATATGCTGGCTATATCACTCGATATTGGGTGGAACGCCAAAAATTAATTAAAAAAAAAAATATGGTATATGAAGAATGTATAGATAGTAGAGGATCCAAATTAGAAACGACCTTCACCCATCTGTTTAATGGATGAAAATACCCTCCTCTCAAGACGCTTGGAGGACGAGCTCACCTTTTTTTAGTGTCAATATCAGGTCGAAGCACAATTTAAATTTATAAAAAATATAACTAAATGCAATTGTGGTCTAACTATAAAAAAAAGAATGTCAAATTGTTAATAGTCGAAGGTCAGACAGCACAATTATGTCACAAAATAAAATAAAAAATCAGTCTTCAATAAATCAAATTTAGGACGTCACTATTAATAATTATAATTTAGGAAGTCACAAATTGAATGCACGATTCTTGACCCCAGACCGAAGTTACTCTGACAAATTAATAGGGCGCCTAACGTCTCGTTCCACTGAGTGCCCTTCATCTGCGGTTCTTCAAGCGCGGAGGCACCTCAGATTGGCGCCCCACGTTGGGCGCCAATCTGAGGTGCCTCCGCAAAACAAAACATAAAATCACAGTTGAAAATGTCACAGAAAATTATTATTGTTCATTATGGGCACATATTGTCTTGTCTCTTCCTGGTCATGCATGGGCACATCCAATTCCAGGACGGACATCATCGTTGGTTGATGGGGGCAGGATACCAGGGAAATGCTCCCCCTATCCCGAACAGCAGCAGATGCTGGTTTAGTGGTCATATCGGGAACCGCAACGGCTGGGCAGGTGTTCTCAGAGCATATGTATTTTTCTCACTTTTTTACTCCTCACTAACCCAAGGGGATATAGTGGGGAGTTATGATTTCGCAATTTTTAAGGGTATTTTTTTATTGCAGATTATCAACTAGTATCATGCTGAGATCGTATTCTGAAAGTTTCATCACAATGTATCTTTGTGTGTGTGCTATGTACGGCGTGTTTATTTTACTTTATCGATTATAGACTAAAGTACTCATTCAATTATTTTCAAATTTTGCAATTTTGTATATCTGATACTCAATTAGATCCCATTAGATTTTGAAGGACATCTGGGGGGAAAGTCTGGTTCAACCGGCGAAATCAAAACCCTCACGATTACCCATATCATGGATATTATTATTATATGGAGTTCAATAATATCTTTAGATGTCATAGAACTCCATATGATAATTATATCCATGATATGGGTAATCACTAGGGTTTTGATTTCGCCGGTCGAACCAGACTTGCCCCCCTGAATAGTGCTTCTCATTTATTTTAACTGGCAAATAATTGAAAGTGACCCCAAGTTCAGGAAACTTAAAATTTGAAATTTTTATTTTTTAAAAAAAGGCACATTACTTTCACAAAATGGCATTGAAGAGTTATCAAGTTTTCGTAATAAAATATTTAAATATTAGGTCCTTACATATGAAATTGGCGTTTTGTATGGGAGGAACATAAAGTCGATTTTTTTTAAATATAATATATTTAATTTAATCAAACTATGTACCATTACTATCTATGCACTTTTGCCATCTCATCGGTATTTCATCGATCTCTTTACTAAAAAAACCATTCGGACGGGAATCAATAAAATCTTTGAATGCGGTTTGGACTGCCCCAACGGAGTTGAATTTTTTCCCTTGCAAGAAGTTATCCGAATTTCGTAAAAAATGGTAATCTGTTGGGGCAAGGTCCGGAGAGTACGGTGGATGTCTTAGACATTCCAATTGAAGCTCCTCTAATTTGGTAGCCGTCTGTTGTGCAGTTGTGCAGTGTGTGGTTTAGCGTTATCATGAAGCAGCAGTGGCCTAGAGCGATTAACCAGCCTCAGTTGTTTAGCAGCTAGCTTTTCCATCATGGTTTGCAGTTGCTGACAATAGACATCTGCCGTAATCGTCTGGCCAGATTTAAGAAAGCTGTAGTGAACGACACTAGCACTAGTCCACCAAACGCTCACAAGTAACTTTTTTGGAGTCAATTTTCGCTTGGGGCATGGTTTGGCTGGTTCGGCAGGGTTCAGCCATTGCGATGAGCGCTTCCGTTTATCGTACAGGATCCACTTTTCATTACAGGTAATGATTCGATTTAAAATGCCTTCATTATTGTGCCGGTTGAGTAATGCAACGCAGCAGTCAACGCGCGTTTGTTGATTTGCTTCACTCAATTCGTGAGGTACCCACCTTTCAAGCTTTTTCACCTTCCCAATTTGCTTCAAGTGGATTAAAACAGTTTTATCACTAACACCGCAGCCTGCAGCTAACTCGGACGTGGTTTGCCATGGATCCGCTTCCACAATAGCCTTCAATTCTTCATTATCAACCTTGGTCTCCGGCCGTCCACGGGGCTTGTTCTGCAGGTCGAAATTTCCAGAACGAAAACGTTGGAACCAAAAACGCACTGTGTTTTCTTTTGCGGCACCGTTGCCATACACATCATTAATCCTTAGAGCCATTTCTGCAGCACTGGTGCCACGGTGGAACTCATATTCGTAAATAACGCGATATTTCAAGTTTTCCATTTTATAAACTGAGTGACGTAAAGGTAAAAAACAATTGAGGAAAAAACAAATGAATTATAATTTTCGAAACACAAATATATGAGTAAATAGCTGTATAAATTTGAATTTCGAATTCCTAACCAAAGAGAAGATATTTGAGATCAAAGTTGCCAGTACGGCAAAACGCCAATTTCATATGTAAGGACCTAATAAAAAATAATTTAACAAACTAATTTCATGAAAATGCTGAATATTTTCCATACAAAATTTGAATACTTTATAGAATGACTCGGCAGTGAGGAGTATAGCGTTGGCCACAACCCACTCGTTTTCTTTATGTTGTCTATATTTTTTTATAATCTTTGTTTGTGGTGTGCTGATTTGGCGCCAAATTCAAACAAAATAGAACGCGAATAGGAGAGGTTGCGTCAAAGGGTCTTTTTAGTTGGCTTTCTGAATAGCTAACTCATTAATTTCACACCGATGGTTAATAAAATCTAATAATAATAATCAGTGGCACTACAACCCATCGTGGGTCCTGGCCTCCTCCAGAAGCTCCCTCCACCCCTCCCTGACCATCGCTTCCTGCCGCCAATTTACAATGCCCATCGTCCGCAAGTCCCTCTCTGCTCCATCTAACCATCTCAGTTTTGGCCTACCAACGCTTCTTCTGCCCATTGGTCTTGTAGCGAATATCCTTTTTAGTGGATAGGTTTCGTCCATTCTCGCTACGTGACCCAGCCATCGGAGCCGGCATATTTTGATGTACCGGGTGACGTGTACATCAGAGTACAACTGGTACAGTTCGTGGTTGTACCTGATACGCCAGGCTCCATTTTCGCATACGGGGCCATAAATGCGTCTCAATATTTTTCTTTCAAAGGTGTTTAACCTTGTTTCATCGGCCTTTGTTAGGGTCCACGTTTCAGCACCATATGTTAAGACTGGTCGTATGAGAGTCTTGTACAGTTGGACTTTTGTTCTCTTTGATACTATACCAGACTTTAATTGGTTTTGCAATCCAAAATAACATTTGTTTGCTGCTGTTACTCTTCTTTTTATTTCATCCCCAACTTCATTGTTGTTGGTTATGAGTGAGCCAAGATAGGTAAACTTGTCCACCGCTTCGAAACTATAGTTTCCAACATCAAAGGGCACCAGAGATGGGCTCGTAATCAATGGGTTGGACAGTAAATTTAGTTTTAGTCTTTTGTTCGTTAATAATCAGTCCAACCTCCCTTGCAGCTCTTTCAAGGCCAATGAAACCCTCTCGCAGTGCTCTCTCATTTCTCGCTGATGACAGAGTTAAATTTAAACAACACAGCTTTTGTATTGATATACATTTATTAATCTACAGCGGATTACATAACGTAAAAAGGCGGGGAGATATCAACAACAACAATGACAGAAAAAGGTTTCCATAAGATAACCATGGATATATTTTATGAGATCTACATATTTTTAAGGCTGTTAAATCCATCATTCCAACACTCCCCTTGATTTTTCAGTCTTAAAGCTTAACCCTATTTCACGGGAGCACTTAATGTTCTTTTCTCTTGTCACTGCCTTAGTGAGTGAGTCAGCGACCATGTCATTCGTTGACACCTGCTTGACCTTTGTCAGACCATCCTTCACCGCCTCCTTTACAATGTGATGATGGACGTCAATATGTTTTGTTCTGGCATGGAAAGTGTTGCCTTTACTTAGGTCAACTGCGCCTTTGTTGTCGCAACATATTGTCACTGGATCATTTTTTGTTGGCAAATTAAGCTCTTGGTATATCTTTTTGAGCCATATGGCTTCCTTCGTTGCTACAGAAAGGGCCATATATTCCGCTTCAACTGTAGAACTTGCAAGAGTTGGTTGTTTCTTGCTTTGCCAGGTTACTGCACCTCCAGCAATAGTAAAGACAAATCCTGTTGTAGATTTTCTGTCATCGGTACATCCTGCATAGTCAGCATCACAAAATCCAATTATTTCACTATTTCCGCTTGATGTATAGGTTAACTTTGTGTCTGAAGTTCCACGAAGATATCTCATAGCTTTCTTTGCAGCAATCCAATGCATTCTCGATGGGTTGGAATAATATTGACACAGTACTCCAATGATGTATGCCATATCTGGACGTGTTGCCTTGACAGTGTATAATAAGCTTCCAACGGCAGATTTATATATTTCTTCTAAATCTTTACAATTATCCTGTGAT
Organism: Molanna angustata; assembly: GCA_963576475.1. Lineage (NCBI taxonomy): Eukaryota > Metazoa > Arthropoda > Insecta > Trichoptera > Molannidae > Molanna > Molanna angustata. The sequence goes on from OY754977.1 coordinate 23,136,299, forward strand.
TTGCATAATTTCTGGTTCGGGTCAGCAGGTATTGTTACTGGATTTGCTTCATGCATATTAAATTTTCTTAACATGTTTTCAATGTAATTAGACTGATTCAAGGTTGTTATACCTTTCTTTCTGTCCCTTGTTATTTGGATTCCAAGACATTGTTTCAATTCACCTAAATCTTTCATTTGAAATTGCTCAAAAAATTTTTGTTTTATCCATGTGGTCAAATCTTTAGAATTGGAAAATATTATCAAATCATCTACATAGACAGCAACAATTAGGATATCATTTTCTTGAATTATATAGTAAACACAACCGTCAAAATTTGCACATTTCAAATTCAGTTTTCTGAGACTTTCATCAAGTTTATTGTACCAGCTTCTTCCAGATTGTTTCAAACCATACATTGCTTTTTGAAGTCTACAAACTAATCTTTTATCTCCCCTTTCTTTGGAGACTTCTAAGCCTTCTGGGGGTTCCATAAAAATTGTCTCTTTTATGTTTCCTTGTAGAAATGCTACAACAGCATCTACGTGATCTATGTCCCAATCATTAATTGTCGCTAATGCTATCAATATTCTTAATGTGTCATATCTTACAACAGGTGAGAATGTTTCTGTGTAATCTATTCCTGGTATTTGTTCACAACCTTTAGCTACTAGTCGTGCTTTGTATCTTTCTGTATTTCCTAAGTTATCTTTTTTTATTTTGAATTTGCTTTTGATTGTTTTACATCCCGTGGGTAAAGTTACAATTTCCCATGTCTTATTTCTTTGGTGGGCTAGAATTTCTTCTTCAATTGCCCCTTTCCATTTAATAGCATCGTCACTTTCTAATGCTTCTTTGTATGTCTTTGGGTATTCATTGGTATCTTCGATACTCGCAACATTACATTCATGCTCAGTCATCTCATAATCTTTTAAATAGGATGGCATCTTGGTTGCTCTATTTGATCTTCTAAGTGTATCATTTTCATGTGGAGGTAAATTTTCACTCGTATTTTCAATTTCTCTTTCTTCAAATGTTGTTGGAAAGTTTTGTTGTACAGGCGGCATAATATTGAAGACGGTTTCTTCGTCATAGAATATTTTCTCATTTTTCTGTGTGTCATTATTACTCAAATTTTCGCAAGTATTAATAAAGTTTGTTTCGAGAAAAATTACATCTTTGGCTTCAGTGATTTTAAGCGTTGAAGGATCCATTAATCGATATCCTTTACTTTCTGTACTATAACCGACAAATATCATTTGTTTTGCCTTTTCATTCCATTTTTTGCGGAGTTGTTTAGGAACATGCATATAGGATATACATCCAAATGTTTTTAAGTGATTGAGATCTGGTTTTTGCCCAGTCCACGCTTCGTAGGGTGTACGGTTATTTATTGCGATTGTGGGGCTTCTGTTTTTGCAATAATTTGCTGTGTAAACAGCTTCTGCCCAAAACTTTGTATCTAAATTGGCATGTGAAAGCATTGCTCGTGCTCTTTCCACTAGTGTTCTATTGCAGCGTTCAGCTACCCCATTTTGTTCTGGTGTATAGGCTATACTTTTCTGGTGGTGAATTCCATTTTTATGAAAGAATTCACTCATCTTAGAATTTACGTATTCTTTTCCTCTATCACTGCGAATAGATTTTATTTGTTTTCCTGTTTTTCTACAAAGGTTTTAAATTCCACAAATTTTTCATATACTTCATCCTTAGTTTTAATAAAATATACAAAGGTCATTCTTGTCTTGTCGTCGATTAAAGTTAGGAAATATTTTGATCCACCAATTGAATCGACCTCCATGGGACCACACAAATCACTATGTAGTAATTCCAACATTTCTTTAGCTCTTGTTGCTTTTCTTATTGTTGGAAATGGTTTAGCATGCATTTTGCCTTTAATGCATGCAATGCACTCGGTGTTTTCTTGTGTATTGATAAAATTCAATCCTGTGGCCATGTCCCTTAGCCTCTGTAGTCCTGAATAGCTTATGTGAGCCATTCTTTTATGCCATATTTCTTGTGATTCTTTTGTCATAGTCGTCATAGCATTGCTTTCTTCTATATCTAGATAGTAAAGACTGTCTTGGCTCAAAGCGGTAGCTACAATTGATTCTTTGTGAAGAATCTTGCAATTTTCAGCATCAAAAGTTATGTTGTAACCATATTTCATTGTCATATATTTTACTGAAATTAAATTAGCCGATAATCCTGGCACATATAATACATTTGTTAATGTTATATCAAACAATTTTTTGTTTTTCCTTATTTTCAAAATGATTGAACCCTCCCCAACACTTTGTAGATTTGTGCCTGCGGTCTTAATTATTGTTGGGGTGGTCTCTTTATAATTAAACATCCATTCTTTATGAGGTGTCATGTGTCTATCTGATCCGGAGTCTATAATCCATGACGTCTCTGAATGTTGCTGTTCTGCGCTTAATGCAGACAACATGCAATTACCTTTAGATTCATGAAATGGTGTTATATTTACTAGATCTGTCATTTTTATATTTATTTGGGTTAGAATAATTTTTGTTTTCTTATTCCAATATGATTTTTCTTTGTGGCCTATTTTGCCACAAAAGTTACATTTTCCTTTGAATGGTGAATCACTAAAAGATTTTCCTTTGTGTCGGAAATCATTATTTTCAGGTTTAGCGGTCAACGCATTTGTTTTGTTGTCCATTTTTGCGTATTCTGCAAGTAACTTTTCACAGACAATGTCAGTTGTTAAAGTTGACACTGTTTTCAAGGGCCATTGTTAATGGCTGATAATATGCTGGCAAATTCGTTAGAATATTAGCTGCTACTGCCTCATCAGGGTAGGTCGGTAGAATATTTTTCATTTTACTGCCAATGCTTCTCATCTCTTCTATGTATTCCTTCATATCTTTACAATTTTCCAACTTAGTTTTGAACATTTCTTGGTTTAACGAAATGAATCGGTTTGGATTGTTGTCTGAATAAAGATTGGAAAGCCTAACCCACATTTCTTTTGCTGATTCGCAATTTTGTATCTCCTTTATAATGATAGGTGCCACACTGCTAACAATTGCCGCTCTTGCCTTTTTGTCAATTGGTGCATCGATTTGGTCATTTTGGCATGCTTCATAAAGTTCTCTGTCTTCCAAATGGTATCGCAATGTGAATTTCCACTCATCGTAGTTTTCACGACCTCTCAGTTTGTCGAAATTCGCAGGAACTGCACTTGGAACTGCCATCATGGATGCACTTGGTGATTTTCAAGTATACACAATTTTCAAGTGATACACGCGCGATAATTCCGCTAATTCAATTTATTGTTATGGACGCTGGGCCCATAACCTGATGACAGAGTTAAATTTAAACAACACAGCTATTGTATTGATATACATTTATTTATCTACAGCGGATTACATAACGTAAAAAGGCGGGGAGATATCAACAACAACAATGACATTGAGAGTTGGCCCACCACCACCCAGACTCGCTTTAGGAGATGAAGTCTCCTATTCGAGTCCACTGAATACGCCAGCAAAAGGCGCACTTAAAAAGTGTGCCGCGTATAGGTGCGTGTGGGTGACCTTCAGGTTGCTCAAGAGCAGCCCGCAGGTCACACGACACATGCATCCTTTCGGTCACCAGAAGGGCGACCTACAGGATGCACACACCCCAAGATCAGTTTACCCTCAAAGCCCCACAATTTTTTTTTTTCAGTTATTACCCCAATTTATAAAAATAAATACAACAACGGAATACAATAAAATAGAGTTACAACGAAAATCATACAAGGAACAATCCACAACAGTAAATAAACAAGAAGTTAGTTCGGCCTCTGTGCAGCAGATTCGCATGCACGGAGGAATCAACAGTAAACGATGTAAATAACTAGAGGTAAATCAACAATAATAAATAGACATGTAATACAATAAGAGCAACCGATCAAAAGAAAACTCAACAAATAAAAACAGAAGAAATGAATAGATGTGTCAAAATAGATTAAATGAGACACACACAGTCAAAGCGCAGACAGATGCAGGGTCAGAGGGCAAACATACGGACACCACTACGTCCCATGGAGGGACAGACAACACAAGCACACTTGAGTTTCGCTCCGATCCACGTTCACAACTGGGAAAGGAAAGACTCCTCGGAAGGCTCCACGCCAACTCCTCTAAGCAATTCCCACATCTCTTTCCAACTATGCACGAATTCCCGGAAAGCCGCAAAGCTTTGACGGGAACGCAGAAACTCCGTCATGCTTACCGGTCTAGATGTATTCATCAACGCATTTAGCATCCTATCTCTCTCCAAACTGAGACACTCGCAATACCACAGGATATGCATCACATCCTGGGCCCCACCACCACAAACACACCACGGGTCCTCGGCCAGGCCAAACTGGAAAAGCTTGGCTTTAAACTCTCCGTGACCCGTGACCATCTGAACAACGGCTGGGTCCAGTCTAAGATGCTCCATACTGAGGCGATCAGTCACATCGGGCAGAAAGAGGTGGGTCAGTCGACCCTTCGGTGACCTGTCCCACCTCTCCTGCCAGACCTGCAAAGATCTAGCTCTACACGCAGCCATACGTTCACGGAAGTCCCCGCTACTAGCAAAAATGTCGACGCGCTGACCCAAATGGACGGCGGAGAGACCCCTCCTAAGATGACCCCTAACGGCCGCCTCCCTGATCTCTAGATCAGCAGGCAGCATACCAGCTAAGACAGGCAGAGCATCAGTCGACACGGTCTTATATGCACCAGTAACAGCAATAAGCGGAACCCTCTGACCACTCAGAATACGCAGGCTCACCACACCTGCATCCAAACGATGCGCCCATACCCTGGCCGCATAAGTAACCTGAGCAACATACGTTGCCCGGTAAACCCTAGCGACCTCAGTGGAGGCCATACCCCAATCACACGCACTTATTCTTCGCAATTTCATGAAGAGGTTCTTACCCCTCGTCGAGACATGCCTGACATGCTCCATGAAGTTACCCGAGCGGTCAACTATGACCCCCAAATATCTAGTGTGCCCAGAGAACTCTTAATAGACTCCGAGCCCATCCGGATACAAGGGTTTCGATTCACACTCAGAGAGCCCTTCAAGACCATCCCAACAGTCTTCGCAGAGGAGAAAGAGAGCCTATTTCTCTCACCCCATACCGCAATCATAACTAGAGCTGATTCAGTTGTCCTTTCAATTTCCGCTTTAGAATTACCAGCCATCAAAAGAAACGCGTCATCAGCATACGCCACAATCATGCCAGACCCAGGCAAAGGGAGCCTCAGCAGATCATCCATCAGCACATTCCAAAGGAATGGGCCGAGGACGGAACCCTGAGGGCAACCCTTCGTCGTAATCTTAGACACCTTGGTCGCGCCGTATGTCAACGAAACCGACCGCTGGGTGAAATAGCTTCTAACAATACTGTACAGCCTAGGGCCACAGCCTCTCGCCTTCAACTTGACCAAGATCATTGGCCACCAGGCGTTTTCAAAAGCACCCGAAATGTCGAGGAAGACCCCAATAACGTATTTTTCGGTCCTTTCATTCGTCCAGTCATACGCACGAAGGATAGCATCCTCAGTAGAACAACCGCGCACGAATCCAAACTGCAAATTCGAGGGAGGAGAAAGACTCCTCAAGCCTATCGCGGATGACCACCTCAAGGACTTTCCCCAGCACCGGCAGCAAAGTAATCGGCCTGTAGGCACCAGGATCCGACCTCGACTTACCGTTGCCCTTGGGAATGATCCTGAGGACACCGTGCTTCCAATCATTCGGAAAAACACCTTCATTCAAGCATTTCTCAATCACGGTGACGAACACATTTTTCACAGCAGCCCAAACTTGCTTAATAATAGGACCCGTCTATCCCCGGAGCCTTTGACGGGCCAAGGTTCCTCACAAAAACCTCAAGTCTCGCCTCAAGCCAATCCCTACAGACGGCCGAATCGACGCCCACGACCGAAGGGGGAAGGTCGGCCAAGGCCCTGACCATTCCATGGTGCGGGCTCCGATCCGGAGAGTCATCTGGAACTAGTCTATTCAGCAGAGCCTCGAGTGTGTCATGGATCCCCGTAGTGTGGCCCGAGTCTGTCAGCACTGTCGACAAGAATGTGTCCGAGCCAGCAGATTTACCACCCTTCGAGAGAAACCCAACCACCTCCCACGGGTCAGCACGACCGACCTCGGTCACCCAATCGCGCCAATGCTGGGTCTTGGCTCGCAACAGCGCAGAGTGGTACACCCTCCTAGCTTCGACCATCATGGATCTCGCTCTCTCAACGTTGGCGGGGCCATAAGAGTCACTATTCTTCTTAACCTTACCGAACTCTCTAGTTTCCCTCTTGAATGAAGACCTCAAACCAGAGAGTTCGGCTGTCCAGTAGGTAGGCTTTAGCGAGCCACGCGGTTTGACTCGTCTCACGGCACTTTCAGATATCTCCAGTATTGCCCGTGAGAAGGCATTGCCAGCAGCACCCGCCGAAAGACCAGAAAAGTCAATCTCCCGTACACGAGAGATAAGGCATTCTCTGAAGGAGTTCCAGTCAACATTGGTCCTACGGAAACTCCATAGGCTTCTTGGGGGCGGGCCCCCCGAGCGTCCGCAGTCGAAAATAATCAGTCTGTGGTCCGAGGATATTACACCCTCGTGCACAGACCACCCCTTGATCTTCGCCACAATACCCGGCACTGCCAAAGTAATATCAATGTTGCTCTCCCCCATGTGGTTAGAGAAGGTGGGGGGACAGCCGCTTTCATTAATCACGACCAGACTATACTGCGCAATCAGCTCTTCCACTTTCAGGCCCCAGCCCCTGCCATCCGACTCCACCCTGTCATGCCACATAGGGGATCGAGCATTGAAGTCTCCACCAATGATGACCTTCTTGCCTCTAAGCCTCTCCAATGCAAAAGAGAGGCCCCGAATATGTTCATCTATGCACCCGCCATATCTCAAGTAGACGGAGATGAAGAAAACCTCCTCTCCGTCCACCAGAACCGACACGCACACACGACATTCATCAGACAGGGCATCTATTAGCATTGGAGAAACAATGCTATCGCGGTAAACCACCCCGGCCAACGGTCTATCACCTTTCTGAATAATCCTGCAGTCACTGTCCAAACTAACACACTTACCAAACCAGACATACTGCTCCTGGACCAGAGCCAACGAGACAGACGAGGTCATCATCTCCCTCGACAGCTCCAGCGCAGAAACCCTCGAACGATGCAGATTTATTTGCCCTACCCGGAGTCGAGAGGAGCTAGCCATAGTTGGTCATGGCTACCAACCTCTCAGACGCACTTTTGGCAGCCGGACACTCCCTCGATCTTGTGGCGTGACCCGCAGGCTGATTGAATTTGGAACAAGTTCCACAAACCGGGGGTGCGTCCCTCTTTTTGCAGGCAGTGGACTCATGGCCCACCTCCGCGCAATGCCTGCAGGTCGCAACCTTCTGAGAGCACCTGAGCTGCGTGTGCCCATACAATTGACACCTATAGCATCTAGTAGCACCCACTGAATCGCCCACCCGAACACAACTCCAGTTCAAAAAGCAAGACCCCTGCTCTAGAAGAAGCCTCCTCAGAAAAAACAACAATGACAGAAAAAGGTTTCCATAGATAACCATGGATATATTTTATGAGATCTACATATTTTTAAGGCTGTTAAATCCATCATTCCAACACTCGCCATAATATCTATGTCATCAGCATAGGCCAAGATTTGTACGGATTTGTGAAAAATTATTCCATTAATATCAATTTTTGAATCACGCACTGCCTTTTCGAGAGCAATATTGAAGAGAATGCAGGCGAGTGCACCGCCCTGACGTAAACCATTCAATGTTTTGAGCGATTCCGAAAGGTCTGACTGTATTCTTATTTGACATTCCACTCTCGACATTGAGAGCTCAGTCATTCGAATGAGTTTTTCTGGTATACTGAACTCTCTCATTGCCAGGTACAGTTTCCTTCTATTTATGCTATCATTCGCTGCTTTAAAGTCGATAAATAGATGGTGGGTTTCGATATTATATTCTCGGGTCTTCTCTAACACCTGACGTATGGTAAATATCTGGTCCTTACATGATCTGCCCGATCTGAATCCAGTTTGATACTGGCCAACAATTCTTTCCGCGTGCGGCGAGAGACGCTGGCATAGTATTATCGAGAATATTTTATATGCAACGTTTAGCAATGTAATTCCCCTGTAATTTGAGCATGTTAGTTGATCGCCTTTCTTATGAATGGGGCATATAATTCCTTTATTCCATTCAGTTGGTAGAGTCTCATCCATCCATATCTGTGTCATAATCTTGTGGATCATATTTATCAGATCTTCTCCACCGTTCTTATATAGCTCCGCAGTTTTTGAGGTTTCGAATGGCCCTTCGAACTTCGCTGAGAGAGGGTTGTCTAGCATCAGGGTGTTGTTCATCATCCTGAATGTTCGCACTTTGTGGTGTATCGATGGGATCAGTGGTTTCCGCTCCTGTATTTAGGAGTTGGTCAAAATGTTGTACCCATCTGTTCAGGGTGGCTTGTTTATCACTGAGTATGTTGCCTTCAGTGTCCTTACAGAGGCATGATCGTGGTTTAAATTCCTTCCTTTGATCATTTATCTTCTTATAGAACATCCTGCTATTGTTCTCTCTGTTAAACTTTTCCGCATCCTCCATTTCCTTCTTCAGGTGTTCTCTTTTCTTCCTTCGGTGTATCCGTTTTTCATTTTGTCTACAGGTTTTATATTCAAGCTGTGATTGTCTAGTGCGGCTGCGTTGCAGCATCCTTTTATACGCTTCTTTTTTTAGGTGTGTGGCGATCTGACATTCGTCATCAAACCACAAGGCTCTTCCACTAGTTGGTGCTTGTCCAATTACATTATCCGCTGATGACAGTATGGCGTTCTTACATACCTCCCATTTTCGTTCAAGGGATTCAGGCAAGGGCACATTCAGGTTATCTTTGATGGACTCCTTAAAGGATTGTACCTTCTCTGGGTTTTTTAGGTCATCCGTGTTGTATTTCTTTGTGCGTTTACCCATTTCTTTTTTCGCGTTACATATGCGTGCTCTCAAGGTGGCTGACACTAGATGGTGGTCAGAGTCCACATTTGCTTCTCTATAAACTCTAGCGTCTATAAGGCTCGATCTATGTCTCCCCTCTATCAAGATGTGGTCGATCTGATTTACCGTCCTTCCATCTGGAGATGTCCAGGTACCCTTGTGTATATTCTTGTGTTGGAAGAAGGTTGTGCCTATGACCATACCTTGGGAGGTAGCAAAGTCTATGAGTCTAGTCCCATTATCATTAGAGACATCGTGTAAACTGTGCGGTCCAATTACAGGTCTATAAATTTCTTCCTTTCCTATCTTGGCATTCATGTCCCCTAATACAATCTTCATATCGTGAGAAGGGACTTTACTTACTGTGTTTACCAGCTTGTCATAGAACTCTTCCTTTTCTATATCGGTTGCCTCTTCTGTTGGTGCATACACATTGAAACGTCCTTTTATTCGTATATAGCAGATCCTTGGGCTAATCGGTTTAAAATCCATGACGAGGTGTTTGATTCGTTTGCTGACTACAAAGGCCGTTCCTTGTTGATGAAGCCTTTCATGGCAGCTATAGAAAATTGTGTGGTTGCGCTTTTCCATTATTCCATTTCCCAGCCACCTTACCTCCTGAATAGCCGTCACGCAGGACCGGTACACATCCAGCTGGTCTGACAGCACTTTCAAGGTACCAGCTCGATACAATGATAATACATTCCATGTGCCTATTCTAATTTGTTTCCAATCATTATCCTTATTTCGTTTCCGGGGTCGTCTTCGGGAAGTAGGGTGTCCGAGGCTATCTTCCAGAGGTTTCGTAACAAGGGTTTGTTTTACGAGGTCGGGTTGTCAGCCCTACGCCCAACCTCCAACCTGGAGGGCCAGGGTTTTTCTGTAGGGGTTTTCCTTCCCTTAGCTGGGTGGTTCCGGATTTCTGGCGCCGAAGACTCGCCATCGCCCTCTCAGCTATCTGCTATGGCCCACCATTATTACAGTAGGTCATATTACCAGGGTTCGCGACGAGGACGCTAGTGAGTCGGACTTGCTGGTAGTGTTGCTGGTGTTATGCAACGTGGCGTTACTCGGGATTTAGTGGCACATGTCCTCCAGCAAAACATGCACCTTTGAGACCCTACCAACCATTCGAACCCGGTTAACAAAATCTGACATGATATAATTTTTTTAATACTTTATTATCTTCTTTTAATTTTAAAAATCTAAAAATCAGTACACAAACAAAATCTAAATTCAAGTTTACATAGTATGAAGTTGACATTAATTTTTTTATAGCTTTTGAAACAAGAATGTAAGCATGTGTGAAAAGTATGTGTATAATTTTTTTCCATTGGAGGAGTAAATATGAGTTTTTACACTAAAATATTAATGCAACTGTCGATTCGTTCAAAAGAATTTATTTTAACCAATGTTAGTATAAATATGAAGTTCTTGTAAATAAATGATGAGAAACTGGACAGGAGATTTTATAATAAGACTAAAGTAACAATTGGATCTTCTGTTCCTTGTTTCATGTGCTTTATAATAAGACTAAAGTAACAATTGGATCTTCTGTTCCTTGTTTCATGTGCTTTATAATAAGACTCAAGTAACAATTGGATCTTCTGTTCCTTGTTTCATGTGCTTTATAATAAGACTAAAGTAACAATTGGATCTTCTGTTCCTTGTTTCATGTGCTTTATAATAAGACTCAAGTAACAATTGGATCTTCTGTTCCTTGTTTCATGTGCTTTATAATAAGACTAAAGTAACAATTGGATCTTCTGTTCCTTGTTTCATGTGCTTTATAATAAGACTAAAGTAACAATTGGATCTTCTGTTCCTTGTTTCATGTGCTTTATAATAAGACTAAAGTAACAATTGGATCTTCTGTTCCTTGTTTCATGTGCTTTATAATAAGACTCAAGTAACAATTGGATCTTCTGTTCCTTGTTTCATGTGCTTTATAATAAGACTAAAGTAACAATTGGATCTTCTGTTCCTTGTTTCATGTGCTTTATAATAAGACTCAAGTAACAATTGGATCTTCTGTTCCTTGTTTCATGTGCTTTATAATAAGACTAAAGTAACAATTGGATCTTCTGTTCCTTGTTTCATGTGCTTTATAATAAGACTCAAGTAACAATTGGATCTTCTGTTCCTTGTTTCATGTGCTTTATAATAAGACTCAAGTAACAATTGGATCTTCTGTTCCTTGTTTCATGTGCTTTATAATAAAACTAAAGTAACAATTGGATCTTCTGTTCCTTGTTTCATGTGCTTTATAATAAGACTCAAGTAACAATTGGATCTTCTGTTCCTTGTTTCATGTGTTTTATAATAAGACTCAAGTAACAATTGGATCTTCTGTTCCTTGTTTCATGTGCTTTATAATAAGACTAAAGTAACAATTGGATCTTCTGTTCCTTGTTTCATGTGCTTTATAATAAGACTAAAGTAACAATTGGATCTTCTGTTCCTTGTTTCATGTGCTTTATAATAAGACTCAAGTAACAATTGGATCTTCTGTTCCTTGTTTCATGTGCTTTATAATAAGACTAAAGTAACAATTGGATCTTCTGTTCCTTGTTTCATGTGCTTTATAATAAGACTAAAGTAACAATTGGATTTTCTGTTCCTTGTTTCATGTGCTTTATAATAAGACTCAAGTAACAATTGGATCTTCTGTTCCTTGTTTCATGTGCTTTATCCGTAAATCCGATATAAATTGCCTTTATTGGAAAACTTTATTTTACAGATTTCACATTGGTTTTATGATATAAACTCAGACATTATGATATGATTATAATAAATATACCACAAAAAATATTTATAAAACTAGTTGCATGTAACACATGAGATCCAACTGTCGACAGCGATAGTATGTATAGTTGAAGAATAAGTACCAAACCCATAAATACAAATTATTTATTATTTTATGATATTTAGTTTTCTATACAACACATGTACCTAGGTAGTCAAGATAGGATAGTATGGAGGTCAGTCTTTTTTTCCTACCCGGAATATGAAAACAGCATGATGGTATATGTATATTGTATGTTTAGAGATGAAGTATCAAACTATTAAGTCTTCTTTGATATTGTGTATAGGTGACTACCATACAAATTGTATGAAGCGATGTCGTCACTAAATTCAATTTTTATAAAAATTGTTAAAAAAAATTTGAGATGTACTGCTACAATGTTAATATTTTTTATATAAAATTAAATTATCTAGTTGGGGTGTTTCGGCTTTTTTCGATATTTTAAAAAAAAATGGAAATATAGGCAGTTAAACTCATAAATTTATCATAAAAAAAATACTTTTCTTAATAAAAAATGTTTGAGAAACCCTAGAATTTTTTTGAAAAAACTTATTTGAGATTTTGTATTTGTCTATGTTTATTCCAATTTTCAGCGTTCTAGCTTTTATGGTTTCACACACACACACACAGACACACACACACACACACACACACACACACACACACACACAAAATTGAGATCTTCTACTACAATTTTAATATTTTTTATAGAAAATTAAATTATCTAGTTGGGGTGTTTCGGCTTTTTTCGATAATTGTAAAAGTTTTGGAAATATAGGCAGTTAAACTCATAAATTTATCATAAAAAAAATATTTTTCTTAATAAAAAATGTTTGAGAAACCCTGGAATTTTTTTAAAAAAACTAATTTGAGATTTTGTATTTGTCTATGTTTGTACCAATTTTCAGCGTTATAGCTTTTATGGTTTCTGAGATATATGGAAAAATAAAATAAAAATTCAAAAGTTGATAACCCCTGACTGAAACAAAAATTCAAAATTCCGAGTATAAAAGTTTTGTAAACCTGTAACTGTTTATATATTCTGAAATTTTAGGCTCTGTAAATTGAGCGGATCAAAAGTTATAAGGGGGGGACGGACACACACACAGACACACAGACACACAGACACACAGACACACACACACACAGACACACACTCACACACACACACACACACACACACACACACACACACACAGACACACGAAATGTTCTACTCCGAATTCTGAGTAAATCCGTGTACGGAACATATATGCTGCGAAGCCTCTAAGTTGGTGTTTTTTGACTTCAAAGTTGGAAAAGCCGTGAAAAAAGTAGACCTCTCCATACAATTCTCGCGTATTCTGGCTTGATACATTGTCGATATGTTAAGAGAACAAAGTTCTCCTGAACAAATCGACAGTTGGATGACAGTCATACACAAAACACCACGTGCACTACGTTTAAAAAACAAATTTCTCAAAACCTCTACCTATGCAAGATAAAAGTGTGGATCATAAAAAAGAGATATTATTTTATGTGATAAAAGTACATACATACATACATACCATCACGCCATATCCCTTACAGGGTAAGCAGAGAGAACCGAGCGCCATACTCCTCTATTTTTGCATACATTCCTAGCTTCTTTTACATCCATGCATCGTCTCATACATGCTCGTCGATTCGTGGTCATGCCATCTCTTTCTGGGGCGGCCCCTACTATTCACTCCATCTCTTATGTCCAAACCACCTCAAGGAATTCACTTTCATTTTATTTATATTTGATAAAAGTGACATTTCATTACACATTCATCGGTGTGAAATTAATGAGTTAGCTATTCGGAAAGCCAAATAAAAAGACACTTCAACTTCAATAATTATAGGTACATAATAGTTTTTATTCTCCACACTATGGAATAGTGGAGAGTCATGATTTCAGTGAAACATGGACCTGGCAAAAGCCACATGAAAGTAAAAAAAATGCTGTAGAAATGAGATCACTAAGAAGAGTATGTAATGAGGACAAAAAACAAACAAATTAATGAAAACAATAAATAATATCCGTTATTTGATAAATATGTCCACTTTTACTAAATAAAAATCACCAATTCGAAAGATTATCGAAGAAAACGGAAAAGTTATGGAAAAATGTATGAAAAACTACAATTTATTGCCAACCAAGAAATCAAGCGCGCGAAAATTTTAATTATCAGGTTGATATATCCAACATGGATAGGTATTTGAACAAAATCACGCGTCGGGTCTCAGACACTACAGACGTGCATATTTCGCAGAATCCTGCGTAGGTGGTATGTTGGTTTAGCCCCGGAGAACCTTGTCGGTCGCAAGGAAGTGCCAGGCAGGACGCAATAACTTATAATTGACACATATGGATATCTTGGCTGGTCCATGGGAACACGCCAACGGTCGAGACATCGAAATGCGACATGGGCGTACCGAAATATTTTGGGTAATCAGAAAAATAGAAGCGGGAACAAGTCTTAAGAAAAAAAAAAAAAAAAAAATTGCTTCTGACATAGGAAAATGCTTTCAGAAGAAATTGCTAGTAATCGCTGGATCCTATTCAATAGAATGGGATATAGCTAATTAGTGTCGGGTGATAATTAACGAAATGACAATAAGTAAATAATTAATCGGTAAATAATTTAATTACCCATAAGTTATAATTTGGCGGCATAAATAGGAAATCAACAGACAAGCTCACCGTGAATAATAAAAATAATTTCGGTATTTTTAATTTTGGTTTGAGAAAACAATAAGTAAATAATTAATCGGTAAATAATTTAATTACCCAAAAGTTATAATTTGGCGGCATAAATAAGAAATCAACAGACAAGCTCACCGTGAATAATAAAAATATTTTCGGTATTTTTAATTTTGGTTTGAGAAAACACAGAGATGTTTCGTATTGAACAACATCAAACGACCAAGTAGGTAGAGCTAGTTACGCCACTGGAATGTCCGTTGGAGAAAGGTGTCAGATTTCGCGAGCCGCTCTAACGGATACGATAAATCAGAAATTAGACGGACGGCGATGTGGCCCGGCAAATCTAGTTCGTGGGAACGCATGTGGGTCCAGACTGTGTTCGGTCACTATATCACTAGACCACCCCAAGGTATCAAGTTCATAAGTAGGTTCATAGGGTAGGACACATAAATTTGAATGAGACCAGACAAGGAAATATAAGTAGAGGTAGCCAGGGCTTACCCACTGTCGAATCGTTGCGGACCGAAAGGAGATAGAAAACAGGAAAATTGATTGATTTATTTAATTATTTTAATTTCGGGAAACAAGACCTACATATTTAACAGTAAACAGAAATAAATAAATTAATGAGCTGGGGAGTAAGCCAATTACGTGAATGTAGAAATAAACACGTAAGTAAACCAACAGAGTGATGCTGAAAGAAAATTTACAGATAGGTATAGGGGAATAAATACGTAAATAAATAACTAACGCAATCAAGAAAAGAGATACGAAGAAATAAGCAAACGTAGGAAGGGGTAGACAACCATTTCAGAGGATAAACGGCTAGATAAACAAATAAATAAATAAAGAATCGAATGATTAAATAACCCAGGAAGGAAATGAGAGCATGAATAAAATAAAAAAAAAAAAACCTCCCGGTAATAATGACCTAACACTAGAAGGTTAAGACCCAGTAACGAGTGAAATAGAAATTTAACTCAACCTATTCTTCGCACTACGAAAAAATAAAAACAAAAGAAAAAAAACTACAGTCGAAAAGATCACGACCCTAGGTTTAATATCTAAATCATCCTCAGAATACCGACATGTATCGATGTTTTTTTTTCGCGCGGGTACCTACGACCCGGTCCGAAAGTACCAAGCTGCATACCTAGAATAATATCCCAGGATATTCACAAAAACCTCGATTCAAGAGAGACCAAATTAATAGCGACGTTCTAGGACTATGAAAATTATACGAATAAAAAAAGGACTTAGCATGTATACACAGACGAATTTTAACTTTTAACTATACATACATACCTACGTACATACTTACAGACCAACACGCCATGGCCCTCACGGGGTAGGCAAAGAGAACCGAACGCCGCATTTTTCTACCTTGACACACATTCATCGCCTCAGCAACATTCATACATCGTCGGAGACATGTTCGTCTGTGGTTCACGTTTCTTGCACTTTCATCTTTAAAAATATCGTCTACCTGGTCGTGCCAACCCATCTAAATGTGTTAACTTTAATTCTGTCAATTACATCTTTCGGTATCTTACTTTCTTTCCTTGTATCTTCATTCTGAACTCTGTCATACACCGTTCTGTTACAAAGTTACCTACAAATTTTCCTACGACGGTATCAAGCAGTAGGTACGGTAATTATTCTGGCATTATTTTTTTTTCAACACAAAAATAAATACATACTTCATACATACGCACATCTAAATTACTGCAACCTACCACAAAATCTTACAAAATTAACTAACACCATGACGAATTGAAATAATAGGACTGATTTATATAACGTTACTCTGGGACAGGCTTACATAGCCTAGTAGAGTAGCCTAATCCACAAATTAAAATATAGGTATAAATGTATACACTTACGACATACTTTAACCTTTTTTAAATTATAGTATAACTTATAATTTTATTTACTACGGTAGAAAGTTATATTATGTTAATTGTTATTGTGATACTTGAAAAAAAGAGGATTTTAGTAAATGAATAGGAATTAACAATAAGTAAATAATACCAGGCGATACCATGACGGTCATTGCGTTACCTTGGGTAGGCAGGGAGAACCGAACGCCGGAATGCTCCCTCGACACCTACTCAGCACGGTTATGAAATTCTTATATAACCCATATCCGAGATCAGGTGATAGGTGATTATCTGATCGTATGTACTTCCCATATAGGCTATAAGCTATTATGCGCAGAAATATTTGGGCATTCATGCCTGTGTCTGAGCTGACTTAATTAAAATAAGATAAAATAAGTTGGTGGTTACGGACAGCGGAGGTTTCCATTCTGGTTATTATCAGTATAATAAGGTGGTTTTTAAATAGGTATTTTAAATATGCGCCAGCCGCTCAGAGGAGACGAGAGCTTTCGTTTCAATACTAGGGGAGACATCTAGCGAAAAATTCGATCAGCTTCGGGAAGCGCTCTGCTCGACCGACTGTCATAGGTCAGAGACAGCGCGCGAAACTCTATAGATGGCACGAAAAAAAATAAGCCGAGGAAAATCTGAAAGGGGAGGAAATTGGCGCGAGGGGAGAATATTAAATTAATAATAATAAAAGGGAAGAAAATTGAAGTACAATAAGTTGATTTACGTCCGTAGGGGATACTTTCGCGCTTTGGTTCGGGACTCTGATGCAGATCGTTTAGCTGAGGTTAGTAAGCTTGGGGCGCGGGGAAAAGCTTCGCGTCTCGGCATACAGAGGGCGAATAGCGATAAAGATAGGAAAATGATTTTCTCCTTGAGAAAATTCGATTCTTTTTTTTCTCCAAGCATCGAAGAAAATTATGGCAGTCATCGAAGTAATAAGAATGAGTTGTTTTATAAACAGAAAATGTACCTACGGGAACTTATATTAATATATGTAACATAGTTAGGATTGGTAGGGCGAAAAGAAAGGAATAAAATAATGATTTTTGTCAATAAAATTGAAATAAAATAATGCTATTGTCAAGGAGAATAAAATAGTTGTTGGGAAGTACCATAATTTTATGTTCCTACAACATATCAGTGTCTAAATAATTTTGTGTGTTGGGTAATATAGTTAATCAGGGTTGGAAATACCTACCTATAGGCACACATTTCTGTATGGAGAAATTATAATGTTATGTTGCTCTGATCATGTAAATAGTCCATAAGAAGTGTATAAGTGTATAAGATGAAAAAAAAGAAAAAGTGTATGTGTAACGAAAATTAAAAAGAAAAAAAAAAGAAAAAGTGTATGTGTAACGAAAATTAAAAAAAAAAAGAAAACATAGTGCGTGAACTTTGGCGCGAAAAATCAGTGCGTCCGTACGGGAACACAGGGACAGCCGAGGAACTAGGGGGGAGGAGCTTGCGGGACGAGATGCCGCCGGTCAATATTAGCGACCGCACGGGATGATCTGGAGCATTCCGATTTCGTCATCGCAACAGTAACAGTCTTCCCTCTCTTGTTCGCGGGTCTCGCCAGCTAGACCAAGTACCAACGATTCTAACCAACCGTCGTGGACGCATAGCAGATAAAATTTTATAAAGTACTTTACTATAAACCAGTGAATCAGACCAGCAAGGAAGGAGCCCATTTCAAACATTAAAATTTATATCAGGGCATACGCGGTCGTTACGGTCTACTACAGACTCGCTCTGGCGAGGTCCCGCGGACGGAGAGAGGCCACCCTACCAGGTTTTATTTCACATTATTTTGTATGTCCACTGAGTCCATTATACTCCACTCAATTGGAGGGCCATTTTTTTTCCGCCCTGCCAAGAAGACAACGGCAAGCGCTTCTTTTGGAAAAGAGGCCCTACCCAGGAGACATCCACGCCGCCTCTGTGGTAGGAGGCAATTATTCGAGGATCATTATCGCCGCCTCTGGAGAGGCCGCCCACGAGGATCACCAGCCATCGCCTCACAGGAGGCCAATACTGCCCTGTTCTAATTTTCGTTTCTTCACACTTCGACGTTCTCAACGTTCTTTTTTTTTCAAAGACTCCCTTCGTGTTTTGTTGTGTGCACACACATAGTTTTAAGTATACATTAAGATCTTAGTATAAGTCCTAGTATTTAGAAAACATTGTCTCTTTAGCTTGTAATGTCTTTGTATGCCTAGATGCTAGTAAATTTTAGTTAACTGAATTGATTTTTTTTCTTCTCTCTCATATACAATCCCAATCTGAAGCCTGTTTTAATTATAGTTAGTAATTAGGTAATTTTAAGGTTTAATTTAAGTTTTTTAATTCCCGGGGAGGAATCACAGCGACGGCTTGCACCCTATAGCTGGCCGGGCAAACCAACTAGTGGGCGGCGAAGGGCGGCCACCGCCCTGAGCCTAGCAAGTCGTCGAAATCGGCTGTGCCGATACTCTAGTGCCACCTCAGTGTGAGCACTGAATAAGAAAATAGTTCCCGACAAAACCAATACCCAACTTTCACTTTCAAATAATATTTAAATAATTATCAACAACCTCGCAACACCTTCCGACCTTCCCACTTTCCCTCTTTTAAACTCCCCCCGGTGTATTAAATGGCGCCCAACGTTGAAGGCAGCTTAAGCGACTTCTCCGCGAATTATATCTAATAAAATAAAGAAATTAATCGTTATTAAAAAAAACTATAATTAATCGTTGAAATTTCGCGATTTTTGATTTTCTTATTGGAAAATAGAGATTCCAGTTGGAATCCCATTAATAATCCAACCAGATATTAATCGAAAAATACCTTCCGCGGATTAAGTCGAAAGAAACTTAAGTTTGTTCACTTACGAAAATAATTGCTAAGAAAAAAAAACACGTACCCACGAATTTAGGATAAAATAACTCGAGGCTTCAGAAGGGTTGTGGGGGAGAGATAGAGAAAGAAATATTAATATCTAAACAATTACCCAACACTAGTTTTACCTATTACTTTACAATTTTGGTAGGTAATATTTTTATTTGTATGTCTTGAACCACCGAATCTGGTGATCCTTATATCATTTGACTAATCACCGAAGCTGGTGACCTTATAATTTTTGTATTTGGTAGTTAAATCTTTATCATCGACACTCGTAACGTTTTAATTAGTAGGTAATTGACTGATCGACAATAGGTATCTGAATTGATAGAATAGGTATATACATCAGTAAGAAATCGCTTGGACGACGGGTATAATTCTTTTTTATATAATAAGCGTCTCGATGAGTAGATAGGGAAACTCGCTTGGCAATGAATAATTAGGCCGTTATAATATTTTTTTTGGGAATATTACGTTTTTTCTGCTAATGATAAAATAATAAGGATAACTGCTAATTACGAAACAGGATTTTGTCCTCAGTAGTGGGGAGATAGATAATTTTTGTTCTCGATTTTTTTTTGTTCTCGTAGGTATAGCTATTTTCAATCGAGATTAATATCGTTAGTGGTGAGTTGGGTAAATTAATATTATAGACTAATTTCGTTTGGGAAGCATAATACTCGCTTAGGAAGAAATATTCGTCTCTCTTTAGGGGTAGGATAATAAACCAAAAAGGTTATGAATATATTTACCAAGGAAAAAAAATGATAGGTACAAATATATTTTAATACATTTACGAATATAACTATTACGGATATAATTTTTATATAAATTTTATTGTATGTATACGGAAGAGGATTGCTACTCTAAGACTCATTAGCGGTGAGTTAACATAAATTAATATTTGATGGTTTTAGGTATAAGTAGTCCAATTACGGAGAAATTATTTTACGTACGGAGATAGATAAAGACCGTTTAAGGTCGATAGTGATTATAAAAAGAAAAAAAAATTTAATTTTTTTTCTTTCAATTAGGAACTTTGAAAATTACTTTTTTCTTTCAATTAGGAACGTTGACCGATGTTTTTTTGATAATACTGAATAAGAGATCACCGCGCCGGTTACCGGATAAAGTCGTCTCAAGGGCGGTTACTTAAACAGTCACGCAGTCGGGACACCGAAATATTAAGAAGGGAATAGAGATAGTGACAGATATGCGACGGTTGAGAGGAAATAGTGCGTCAGACATGGAGAGTTCGGCAGAAAATAGTCCGGTTATACCAATGCCGATCGAAGAAGAGGCAGAGGCAGGCCAAAATTATAGCTCGCCCGCGAGAGCCGCCTTGGCCCCGTCTGGGACTTGGGAGCGGGCATGCGTACCACGTGTCCTGGAAGATACCTTCAGCGGTCTAGCCGAAGAAGACCCTGAACAATTCATACGCGCTTGTGAAGCGCATTTCAAGGCTGTACACTGTAGCCCGGCCGTGCAGGTGGAGAGAGCAGCGCAGAGGTTAAGAGGCGAAGCAAAGAACTGGTGGAGGCCTCACTTGCAAGGACGCTGGGGATGGGCGGACTTCTGCAACGTTCTTCGGTCCAGATATGGAACAGAGGCAGCTCGTGCCTCGCTGCTGGTGAGCCTGTATGGAGATCGACAGCGAGAGGGCGAAAGTGGTATTTGTTTCCTTCAGAGGAAAAATGTAATATACAGGAGACTATTCCCGAAGGGAGAGATCAACGAGATCTGTCAGGATCTCATCGGCCTGATGCACCCGAGGTACAGCGAACTTCTAGAAGTGGGTCTGACCTTCGGACCCTATACGATGGACACTCTGCGGAGTCGAGTTTCGGGACTAGACTTCCCACGGCAACCTTTATATACAAACACTACACGGGTCCAGTGGAACATGCCGTCAGTGCAGCATCAACATCGTCAAAATGGCTTCCAATCGGAGCCAGAGAGGTATATTGAAGGCGACCATCGCGCCGACTTGCGACAAAATGGCGGCGGACGATATTATGTACCAAATGGACAGCGGCCCGCGGGGAACCACGATTGGAATAGACATAACAATAACGGACCCAGACCTACCTATCAACCCTTTAGAGCGGGAAACGCCTCCCGCCTGGGCGGAACCAACCACGCTCAGGCGACACGCCGACGTTAAGTGGGAGTGGTCAACGCGACCAGCCAGACCCAATGACAATAGACCACCACCGCACGATTACTGGAAACGACAACAATAGAAGGGGTTGGGCATGTAACAACGTAACGGGACTTCACAGACGGCCATTATCACGTATACCTGCTAAGCTAGTAGGTATCGCTACCGCGGCCCTAGTAGATTCGGCGAGCACGCACAATTTAGTGAATGCTAGGTTAGTACCTAGCCATTTAATACGACACAGTACGGATAAAATTGTAAGACTCGCACACTCGAGTGTGGAGATGAAGATTAGCGGGGAGGCAGATATTACATGGACCTCAGCCGCCCATGTCTTGACAGATACTTTCCTAATTGTCCCAGGACTAAGAGAAGACGTGATACTTGGCCATGAATGGCTCGTTAAACATAAAGGAGTGACAGACTTCCACAGAGGCTGTCTTCATATATGCTGTCCGTCACGAAAAACAATACATTTTCTACCAAACCGACCGCAACAAGATATAAATATAGAGACTTTCCCAGATATTAGTATGTTAGACATCGCGCGTAAAGACAACATTTTAAAAATATTACAAGATTTTCACGAAGTATTTGCGCCATATGCAGGACCAGCATCACTGGCGCCATATGCAATAAAGTTGAAGGACTTCAACCCTATCAAGCTACCACCACATAGGCTCTCAGATGTGAAGAAGCGCGCCCTATACGAACAATTAGAAGGTATGTTGGCCGATGGCGTTATTGAAGAAAGCGATTCACCATACAGCTTTCCCGTCGTAATGGCGTCTAAGAAAGGGAAGGACGAGTACCGATTTTGCGTGGATTATAGACGACTAAATGGAGTTACCATCGACGAACCGGCGACCCTGCCTATCATAAACGAGACGCTGAAGGATCTTGGTACAGCAAGGGTATTTACTACGATCGATTTGGCTAGAGGGTACTGGCAAGTACCCATGGAAGAACGATCAAAGAAGTTGACGGCCTTCACCACACCTGATGGGGCATGCTACCAGTTTCGCGTCATGCCGTTCGGTCTGAAGGGAGCACCGGGACTTTTCCAAAAAAGGATGTCGCAAGAAGTTTTGGCTAACTACGTAAGACAATTCTGCTTAGTGTATCTCGATGATATCATAATTTTCTCACCTGATTGGGAGTCACACCTGACCCACCTGCGGTTGGTATTAGAACGACTACAGCAGTACGAACTTAAATGCGCGGGTGAGAAATGCAAATTCGGCTTACCATCAATCGATTACCTAGGATACACAGTAACTGCGGGCGCAAATCAACCTCAACCGGCCCATGGCGTAATAATATCATCGGCAACGACGCCAAAGACGCGTAAACAGCTGCGAGCCTTTTTAGGTATATGCAACTGGTTGCGTGAATACGTACCAAATTTCGCCGAGATCGCCTCGCCGTTAACCGACTTACTGAGTACAAGTCGGACGTTTAAATGGACTAGAGCCGCACAGATAGCCATGGAGAGGTTAAAACACATCTTATCGCAACCAATGACGTTAAGCAGACCCGATTTCACTAAAGAATTCATTGTACAAACGGATGCTAGCAAGATGGGAGTCGCCGCCGTCCTATATCAAGAAAACGAAGCTGGAGAACGACAAATAATATCCTACGGTAGTGCAAAATTTACCAATACCGAACGTAATTGGCATAGTAATGAACAAGAAGCGTACGCGGCAGTGTGGGCCATAAAACGTTACCGGGCGTTTCTAGAGGGGCGACGTTTTCGCTTGAGAACGGACAATAGAAGCCTAATTTGGCTAAACACACACAAGGAATATTACGCTAAATTGATGAGGTGGGCGTTATTACTCCAAGAGTTCGACTTCGTAATCGAACATTGCCCGGGAAAGCTAAACCAACTGCCCGACGCCCTGTCACGCAGCCCGCAGGAAGAGTTAACCTCCCCAGTAAATGACGACCTGGAGGACCACATGATGTACCCATGTGTAGCCCGGGGCCGAGGCCAAGACATGACAGCAACGATCGCGAGTACAATGGCTAGCGAAGTGGAAACGATGGAAGGGCGCAGAGATGACGAAAGGCGCAGAAACGAGGAAGGGCGCAGAAATGAAGGAGGGCGCAGAAATGACGAAGGGCGCAGAAACGAAGAAGGGCGCAGAAATGAAGGAGGGCACAGAAATGACGAAGGACGCAGAAATGACGAAGGTCGCAGAAATGACGAAAGGCGCAGAGATGACGAAGGGCGCAGGAATGACGAAGGGCGCAGAAATTACGAAGGGCGCAGAAATGAAGGAGGGCGCAGAAATGACGAAGGTCGCAGAAATGACGAAAGGCGCAGAGATGACGAAGGGCGCAGGAATGACGAAGGGCGCAGAGATGAAGGAGGGCGCAGAAATGACGAAGGGCGCAGAAATGACGAAGGGCGCAGAAATTACGAAGGGCGCAGAGATCACGAAGGGCGCAGTGATCACGAAGGGCGCAGAAATGAAGGAGGGCGCAGAGATGATGAAGGGCGCAGAGATCAGGAAGGGCGCAGAGATCAGGACGGTCGCAGAGAGCACGAAGAAGAGGAGGAACGTGAGGAAGAGATGCGTTCTCACCAGGAAGACGAACAAGAGGCCGGAGCGTGGGCGCTAGCAGAGGACATCCGAGTTAGCCAGCGTAGAGATGCAGATATTAATCAAAAAATGCAAAGGATACGGCGAGTGCAGGCGCGGCCGAGCCGAGCACGAAGTCGTTTTGAAAGGAACCTGCAAGCCGCCTACGAAGTATTAGGTACAACTCTGTGGAGGAAGCAGGAAGGCGGAGAGTCGAAGCTAGTATTACCCCGCACGAAGATAGCGGAAGTAATAACGAAATATCACGACGACCCGGTAGCTAGTCACCCAGGTACGAAAGAGACTACGCGCGCCATTCAGAGACTATATTACTGGACAGGACTGAAGGCGGATGTCGCACGACATGTGAAGACATGCGGCGTGTGTATGCAGGCGAAAGCCCGACCAGGCTTACATCGAGTCCATCAGACAGGACACCGGGCAACCAAACCATTCGAAGTAGTAGCGGTAGATTATATGGGTCCGTATCCAGCCTCCGCGGCGGGAAACCGTTTTATTTTAGTGGTCACGGACCTATTTACTAAGTGGGTGGAAGCCTTTCCCATGCGATCCAGTAAGGCCACCTCACTCACGACAGTACTTGAATCGGAAGTATTCAACCGTTACGGGTACCCGAAGTATGTATTAACTGACAACGGTCGACAATTTACGCACAGGACATGGAACGATGCTATAGAGAGGTGGCAGTGCGTGCACTGGACCACAGCCACGTATCACCCCAGAGCCAATCCGGCTGAACGAAGGAATCAAGAGATAAAGAAAGCTCTCAGGATTCACTTGCAGGAGGGGAGTCATACGAGGTGGGACGTCGTCTTGCCGACAATACTCGGTGCTTTGCGAGGAAGACAGAATGAGGCTACCGGCGTGACCCCCAGCCAGGCTTTACTAGGATACGACCTACCACGACCAGGAGAGTGGTTGGTACATTCCAACGAAGATATCGTACCATCAGCAACGGAAGCAAGAGACAGGCGCTCCGCTGATGAGGAAATAGTGAGAAAGCAAGCTGAGTACCGCGGAAGGTACCTGACTCCAGGGGAGGAAGGATCGACATTCGGTCCAGGTGAGAAAGTATGGGTTCGGGAACACCCACAGTCAGACGCAGCAAGAGGCTTTCACGCCGGTTTCGCCGCAAAATGGAGTGGTCCTTATACCGTTCTCACTGTCATTGGCCGAGGGCACACGTATTGGATAGATCGGCGAGGTAAGCCGACCAAGGTACACGCAGATGACATGCGACGAGTCATAAATCGGCGTTGATAAGACAGGGCAGTGAAATGGGTATGGGTAGGTAGAAATGTCCACTTGTAGATAGTCGAACGATACAGTATAAGAATATGCAAATAGGTAGGTATAAGGAGTGTTTAATTGCAAACGAGCGAGTTGAGACCTCTCGGAAGGATAGATAGGTATACGCGGATTAACGCGTATGACGTAATGAAATGCTTTCGAGGAGGTAGGCACTTAGCGGTAAGGAAATTGAGAGTTAGGTACAACGGGAAAATAATATTTATAAGATTTACTAAGCGTATAGCTCATAGGCGGTCTACTAGAGAAGTAATAAGGGCGATAATTAATACAAATAACAGGTATGTCAGGTGCGTGTACGCAATAGATATTATTAATGCAATAGGTATATATATGGAAGGTAGAAGGCTAAACGCTCAGTGATCAAGCGTTTACTTCCGAGGACGGTAGATAACTGATCAGATAACTAGCAGATAATTATTGATATGCCACGAGAAAAGGATCGGCGTAAAGTATAAGATGAATGACGAATAGGTATTAGAGCACCGGCAAGCAGTATAGGCGTAGAAGATATAGTAATCAAAGATTAAACGCAAGGATAGACGCGGGGTAGATGAACTATCGCCGTAAGCGATAGGCTATAATAAAAAAAAAAAAAAAAATTAGTTTTTTTTAAAGTGTCTTGGGAAGAAGAAGATAAGTAGTATAAGAAATTTAAGAGCGAGGTGTAATGAGGAAATCATAAGGAAGATTAGTAAGTAATTATGTTGGCCGACCAATAATCTAAGTGCGGACGCGCATTATCGAATTAGGTATAAATAGGTAACCGAGGGAGGAATGCTATTGATCAGGCGTTTGCCCCGGCGATAAGTGAGAAGAATATAACTGATCAGTCGAATAACGTATAAGTTTAGGTATGGTAGTATACCTAAAGAAGATTTTACAAGATAACATAGGAATACTCATGAGTAATGCGATATGTGAAATTGAATGGAATAGTATAAAAACTAAGGTTATTAATGTCTTTTTGAATTTAATTTTATAACGTGCGGCAGGATAACGAAATAAACTAAGAACAAGTGAAGTTAATGGGTTTATGCTAAACCGCCACTAACGATGTAAGAGTTAATAGGTATAACGCGTATAGGTATATAAGAATAATAAGTATTGATTGAGGAATTAGTAAGAGAAAAGCGTTGCATGGAATTGAGAAGGTAGAATTAGGTCGTTTAGCTAGCGATCCGATCAGCATATTAGAAAAAGGGTTATGAAAGGAACGCGAATTGAGGTCTTGAGGAGATATTTCATGAACGTAAGAGCAGGTAATGATCAGAAAAAGACGAGAGTAGAAAACTATGATGTTAGGAAAATAGCTTAGAAATACGATACGAACGCCCAAGGCCAGACGTTGTATCGGCGATGGATATCAATTGAGTGGCCAAGAAAAAGACGAATTAAAGTTATATAGGATTAGGCAGAGTGTGCGAGGAAAAATATTATGTTGTTAGACGAGTTAGGAAGATCAGGAATTAATAAGTGGGAGGGATGACGACCCACCTTATTATATTATACAGTAGTAAAGTGCGCGGGAGCAGGTTATAAGTTAATCGTTAGATATCGGCAAGAAGTATCGTAAATATGTTGAGTCAGGACGAATACTCAGTAGGTGAGATGCGGGAACGGGAGGAGGTCGATCTGCGTGTGCAATCTCTCTCCTGGAGGGAGATCGCGAGGTTTTAGTCGGGGAACGAACCCATGAAGGGATTAATTATCAAGACTTAGGCATAGGTATGTTAAGGGGGTTTGGGCCTGAATGTTAAAGGCGCCTCAGATAGTACCAAGGAATGAGAATGGAAGGGCCTGTAGTGCCGTATATGAAGGAAAAGGAAAGGAACGGAATAAATCGCGATATTATAATATTACATAGGTATATATTTATATATTTTTATTTATATAGGACGATAGGCTTGCGGACAAGCTAGTTTGCCGGGGTGGGCCGGACGGTCACCCACGGAGTATATCTCCAATCGGTGGGGCTAACTAGGCACAAGCGGTGATTAGTAAGATAAAAAAAAGAAGACTTAGGGGAAATGATCAGGGAAATACCTCGGGGGGAACGAGATGTATGTCCAGCAGGTAATTAATCGATCTATTGGGTATCCGCTGGCGCCGCACGCAGAGACGTACCTCGGAGTACGAGGCGAAGGCAGGCGTAGAGGTAGTTAAGAGGGGAGGAAAGGACCGTAGCGGAGTCGAAATGGGGTTAAAAAGTGAATCTGCATCAGGGGTACCGAAGTCACGAGTCGCGGACGCAAGGTTCCGGGAAAAAGAACCCCGGAGACGGAGGAAAGGCAGAGAAAACGGGTAAATGGACGCCGCGGTGATTTTGGTTCAAGAAGGATGGGGTGGTTTGATATATCCAACATGGATAGGTATTTGAACAAAATCACGCGTCGGGTCTCAGACACTACAGACGTGCATATTTCGCAGAATCCTGCGTAGGTGGTATGTTGGTTTAGCCCCGGAGAACCTTGTCGGTCGCAAGGAAGTGCCAGGCAGGACGCAATAACTTATAATTGACACATATGGATATCTTGGCTGGTCCATGGGAACACGCCAACGGTCGAGACATCGAAATGCGACATGGGCGTACCGAAATATTTTGGGTAATCAGAAAAATAGAAGCGGGAACAAGTCTTAAGAAAAAAAAAAAAAAAAAAATTGCTTCTGACATAGGAAAATGCTTTCAGAAGAAATTGCTAGTAATCGCTGGATCCTATTCAATAGAATGGGATATAGCTAATTAGTGTCGGGTGATAATTAACGAAATGACAATAAGTAAATAATTAATCGGTAAATAATTTAATTACCCATAAGTTATAATTTGGCGGCATAAATAGGAAATCAACAGACAAGCTCACCGTGAATAATAAAAATAATTTCGGTATTTTTAATTTTGGTTTGAGAAAACAATAAGTAAATAATTAATCGGTAAATAATTTAATTACCCAAAAGTTATAATTTGGCGGCATAAATAAGAAATCAACAGACAAGCTCACCGTGAATAATAAAAATATTTTCGGTATTTTTAATTTTGGTTTGAGAAAACACAGAGATGTTTCGTATTGAACAACATCAAACGACCAAGTAGGTAGAGCTAGTTACGCCACTGGAATGTCCGTTGGAGAAAGGTGTCAGATTTCGCGAGCCGCTCTAACGGATACGATAAATCAGAAATTAGACGGACGGCGATGTGGCCCGGCAAATCTAGTTCGTGGGAACGCATGTGGGTCCAGACTGTGTTCGGTCACTATATCACTAGACCACCCCAAGGTATCAAGTTCATAAGTAGGTTCATAGGGTAGGACACATAAATTTGAATGAGACCAGACAAGGAAATATAAGTAGAGGTAGCCAGGGCTTACCCACTGTCGAATCGTTGCGGACCGAAAGGAGATAGAAAACAGGAAAATTGATTGATTTATTTAATTATTTTAATTTCGGGAAACAAGACCTACATATTTAACAGTAAACAGAAATAAATAAATTAATGAGCTGGGGAGTAAGCCAATTACGTGAATGTAGAAATAAACACGTAAGTAAACCAACAGAGTGATGCTGAAAGAAAATTTACAGATAGGTATAGGGGAATAAATACGTAAATAAATAACTAACGCAATCAAGAAAAGAGATACGAAGAAATAAGCAAACGTAGGAAGGGGTAGACAACCATTTCAGAGGATAAACGGCTAGATAAACAAATAAATAAATAAAGAATCGAATGATTAAATAACCCAGGAAGGAAATGAGAGCATGAATAAAATAAAAAAAAAAAAACCTCCCGGTAATAATGACCTAACACTAGAAGGTTAAGACCCAGTAACGAGTGAAATAGAAATTTAACTCAACCTATTCTTCGCACTACGAAAAAATAAAAACAAAAGAAAAAAAACTACAGTCGAAAAGATCACGACCCTAGGTTTAATATCTAAATCATCCTCAGAATACCGACATGTATCGATGTTTTTTTTTCGCGCGGGTACCTACGACCCGGTCCGAAAGTACCAAGCTGCATACCTAGAATAATATCCCAGGATATTCACAAAAACCTCGATTCAAGAGAGACCAAATTAATAGCGACGTTCTAGGACTATGAAAATTATACGAATAAAAAAAGGACTTAGCATGTATACACAGACGAATTTTAACTTTTAACTATACATACATACCTACGTACATACTTACAGACCAACACGCCATGGCCCTCACGGGGTAGGCAAAGAGAACCGAACGCCGCATTTTTCTACCTTGACACACATTCATCGCCTCAGCAACATTCATACATCGTCGGAGACATGTTCGTCTGTGGTTCACGTTTCTTGCACTTTCATCTTTAAAAATATCGTCTACCTGGTCGTGCCAACCCATCTAAATGTGTTAACTTTAATTCTGTCAATTACATCTTTCGGTATCTTACTTTCTTTCCTTGTATCTTCATTCTGAACTCTGTCATACACCGTTCTGTTACAAAGTTACCTACAAATTTTCCTACGACGGTATCAAGCAGTAGGTACGGTAATTATTCTGGCATTATTTTTTTTTCAACACAAAAATAAATACATACTTCATACATACGCACATCTAAATTACTGCAACCTACCACAAAATCTTACAAAATTAACTAACACCATGACGAATTGAAATAATAGGACTGATTTATATAACGTTACTCTGGGACAGGCTTACATAGCCTAGTAGAGTAGCCTAATCCACAAATTAAAATATAGGTATAAATGTATACACTTACGACATACTTTAACCTTTTTTAAATTATAGTATAACTTATAATTTTATTTACTACGGTAGAAAGTTATATTATGTTAATTGTTATTGTGATACTTGAAAAAAAGAGGATTTTAGTAAATGAATAGGAATTAACAATAAGTAAATAATACCAGGCGATACCATGACGGTCATTGCGTTACCTTGGGTAGGCAGGGAGAACCGAACGCCGGAATGCTCCCTCGACACCTACTCAGCACGGTTATGAAATTCTTATATAACCCATATCCGAGATCAGGTGATAGGTGATTATCTGATCGTATGTACTTCCCATATAGGCTATAAGCTATTATGCGCAGAAATATTTGGGCATTCATGCCTGTGTCTGAGCTGACTTAATTAAAATAAGATAAAATAAGTTGGTGGTTACGGACAGCGGAGGTTTCCATTCTGGTTATTATCAGTATAATAAGGTGGTTTTTAAATAGGTATTTTAAATATGCGCCAGCCGCTCAGAGGAGACGAGAGCTTTCGTTTCAATACTAGGGGAGACATCTAGCGAAAAATTCGATCAGCTTCGGGAAGCGCTCTGCTCGACCGACTGTCATAGGTCAGAGACAGCGCGCGAAACTCTATAGATGGCACGAAAAAAAATAAGCCGAGGAAAATCTGAAAGGGGAGGAAATTGGCGCGAGGGGAGAATATTAAATTAATAATAATAAAAGGGAAGAAAATTGAAGTACAATAAGTTGATTTACGTCCGTAGGGGATACTTTCGCGCTTTGGTTCGGGACTCTGATGCAGATCGTTTAGCTGAGGTTAGTAAGCTTGGGGCGCGGGGAAAAGCTTCGCGTCTCGGCATACAGAGGGCGAATAGCGATAAAGATAGGAAAATGATTTTCTCCTTGAGAAAATTCGATTCTTTTTTTTCTCCAAGCATCGAAGAAAATTATGGCAGTCATCGAAGTAATAAGAATGAGTTGTTTTATAAACAGAAAATGTACCTACGGGAACTTATATTAATATATGTAACATAGTTAGGATTGGTAGGGCGAAAAGAAAGGAATAAAATAATGATTTTTGTCAATAAAATTGAAATAAAATAATGCTATTGTCAAGGAGAATAAAATAGTTGTTGGGAAGTACCATAATTTTATGTTCCTACAACATATCAGTGTCTAAATAATTTTGTGTGTTGGGTAATATAGTTAATCAGGGTTGGAAATACCTACCTATAGGCACACATTTCTGTATGGAGAAATTATAATGTTATGTTGCTCTGATCATGTAAATAGTCCATAAGAAGTGTATAAGTGTATAAGATGAAAAAAAAGAAAAAGTGTATGTGTAACGAAAATTAAAAAGAAAAAAAAAAGAAAAAGTGTATGTGTAACGAAAATTAAAAAAAAAAAGAAAACATAGTGCGTGAACTTTGGCGCGAAAAATCAGTGCGTCCGTACGGGAACACAGGGACAGCCGAGGAACTAGGGGGGAGGAGCTTGCGGGACGAGATGCCGCCGGTCAATATTAGCGACCGCACGGGATGATCTGGAGCATTCCGATTTCGTCATCGCAACAGTAACAGTCTTCCCTCTCTTGTTCGCGGGTCTCGCCAGCTAGACCAAGTACCAACGATTCTAACCAACCGTCGTGGACGCATAGCAGATAAAATTTTATAAAGTACTTTACTATAAACCAGTGAATCAGACCAGCAAGGAAGGAGCCCATTTCAAACATTAAAATTTATATCAGGGCATACGCGGTCGTTACGGTCTACTACAGACTCGCTCTGGCGAGGTCCCGCGGACGGAGAGAGGCCACCCTACCAGGTTTTATTTCACATTATTTTGTATGTCCACTGAGTCCATTATACTCCACTCAATTGGAGGGCCATTTTTTTTCCGCCCTGCCAAGAAGACAACGGCAAGCGCTTCTTTTGGAAAAGAGGCCCTACCCAGGAGACATCCACGCCGCCTCTGTGGTAGGAGGCAATTATTCGAGGATCATTATCGCCGCCTCTGGAGAGGCCGCCCACGAGGATCACCAGCCATCGCCTCACAGGAGGCCAATACTGCCCTGTTCTAATTTTCGTTTCTTCACACTTCGACGTTCTCAACGTTCTTTTTTTTTCAAAGACTCCCTTCGTGTTTTGTTGTGTGCACACACATAGTTTTAAGTATACATTAAGATCTTAGTATAAGTCCTAGTATTTAGAAAACATTGTCTCTTTAGCTTGTAATGTCTTTGTATGCCTAGATGCTAGTAAATTTTAGTTAACTGAATTGATTTTTTTTCTTCTCTCTCATATACAATCCCAATCTGAAGCCTGTTTTAATTATAGTTAGTAATTAGGTAATTTTAAGGTTTAATTTAAGTTTTTTAATTCCCGGGGAGGAATCACAGCGACGGCTTGCACCCTATAGCTGGCCGGGCAAACCAACTAGTGGGCGGCGAAGGGCGGCCACCGCCCTGAGCCTAGCAAGTCGTCGAAATCGGCTGTGCCGATACTCTAGTGCCACCTCAGTGTGAGCACTGAATAAGAAAATAGTTCCCGACAAAACCAATACCCAACTTTCACTTTCAAATAATATTTAAATAATTATCAACAACCTCGCAACACCTTCCGACCTT
Source organism: Molanna angustata (assembly GCA_963576475.1). NCBI lineage: Eukaryota > Metazoa > Arthropoda > Insecta > Trichoptera > Molannidae > Molanna > Molanna angustata. Next base: position 23,169,068 of record OY754977.1, read on the forward strand.
CCCACTTTCCCTCTTTTAAACTCCCCCCGGTGTATTAAGGTACGCCGTCTAGGTATATATATTTTATGTCTATGATTATAATAAAAATCTATGGTTTTTGTCAGTGTCAGATCAAAGTATCTATTTTCTATGGTCAGATAAAAGTGACAAGTGACAAGTAGTGACAACTAGATTTTATTGTGAAATACAATATGAAGTGATTGGTATATTTTGAATTAGAATTTTATTAAATAAAACTTAAATAGGTTGACATATTTTATGTATGTAAATTATTGTTGTTATGAGAAACTCGTAAAATCATTCGTAAATAAAAATTTCTATGAATTAAAAAAATACATTGCTTTCAAACATGGATTCCAAAACCAAGAAGAGAAATAATAATGATTCCATTGACTCCAGGGAAAAGCTTTCTAAAGCTGGCAAACTCAATACAAAAGAAAAGTAAGGGATGTGTTTATTTAGTCAATATTTTCATCCGACGTTTCAAGTGTCAAATGTTTTTTAATATCTTATTTGAACATTAATCAAATTAAAATAAATGAAAAAATTATATCCTAAATAGAAATTATGATGGTAAAAGTCCACTGATCTGCATCGTACGAATTGTATCAAACAATTGATTTATATGTAAGTACTATATACGAGATGCGGCATCCCATATAACCATGTTTTCAGTCGTAGAATTTTCAAAGTAGTCTTAGGTCCGAATGCAGAGTCCTACCTAAATACTAACCATGTTTTCATTGTACAGTCGCTCACTTACGTTGCAAGATCACTTGGCTTCCTAACTGGAGGATGCTACGAAGTTTTTGTATGAGAATTGTATTGCAGAGACATATCTAAATACTTAGCGCATGCGCGTTGGCGTCAACTAATATTTGCGAATTGTCAAAAAGTAAGGTTGATAGGGAGGAACCTTACGAGTGGTTTAATACTAAAATATGAGATTTTTTCGGTGGATGATCATTTTATCGGCTTCGTTGAATATGCATTTGGTAATTTCGTCAAATCAAATACCAAACAGAGTATTCAGCGATCCATACGAGATGCCAAAAATTCGGTGGAATTTCAAACAAATCGTAACATCGAGCTGTCAGCGTGAAGTGTGAAGTTGGTTACATATGTTTGTGTTGTTATAGCAAAAAACATTTTAAATGTCAAACGTCAGAAAAGAGATAGATAGCTTTCTAAGCCTATATACACAATAATGTGAAATTCTACGCCATCGACCTTAAGTTTGGCGTAGTATTTAGTTAGGGATGTCTCTGCAACGCAATTGCTAACTTAAGAATACTAAATACTCCAGTGAGGTAAGGAGTTAGTATTTAGGTACCTAGGACTCTGCATTCGGGTCTATGATGGAAAAAAAAATGGTAACGGTGTGGCGGTACATTACGGTACCATTTGCGTAGACTTCATTTTATATACTTTGTATATAGTTTCCGACTAGTTCACAATTTGGTTACAATGTGTGGTAACCATGCTACTGATAATAATGAGTACAAAAGTCATCACCTTCTCAAACTGTTTGGTGTCATGTGGTTATTATTAAAAATGCACTTACAAGTGGACAACCTCAATGATTCTGTCTATGAATAAAAATATATATAATATGTTGGTGCTATCATACAGGTGAAATAAGCAACTGCCTATAGCAGGGGTGGCGAACCTAGGGCACGCGTGCCCGAGGTGGCACGTTTGATAATTTGGATGGCACGCGAAGGATTTCTATGTTAAATTTTTTTTTAATTTTCAAGTTTAAAAAAATAAGTTTTTATTAAATAATCCGTGAATAATTAATTTATTCCGTTTTATTAATTATCAAATGTTTCCCGAGATAAACGACAATCGTTTATTATTTTATCGTGGCAACTTCTAACAATTTTTATATTGGCAACACTGCCTTTGGCGTTTGTTTTCATTTGAGGTTATGTTAATTGTAATTTGTTGTTTATCGCCGTCGCAGGTGTCAGTGTATCAGTATATGTACAATATACACCACATCACATAATATGTACAATATTCACAAGTGAAAAAGAACAATATCTCTTTGGAATAATGTTTTTCACCAAAAAATGATGCGATTAAATGAGCTGTGTTTTGTGTTTGTTCGAATTTTTGCTTAATGTGTATCATAATGTGACGAAATATGAACCAGATATTAAGAAATTGTCATCGAGTCTCATTGATAAATAACTAATGTGTACTTTTAGTGATTACGATTTTATTTTTAAAAAAATATTTTTTTATTAATAAAATTCAGAAAAAAACTAATTTTTTTCTATTTTGTTTATTTTTTTACTGCTTAGGCACGCCAGACAATCGCGAAATAATATTTGATGATTTTTGGCCCGCGGACCCAAAAAGGTTCGCCACCCCTGGCCTATAGCACAAATAGAAAGGGGCGCATAAATGGATTTATTTTCATGTTTTAATAATAAAAATATATATAATATGTTGGTGCTATCATACAGGTGAAATAAGCAACTGCCTATAGCACAAATAGAAAGGGGCGCATAAATGGATTTATTTTCATGTTTTAATAATAATACAATACTCTTTTGGAATGGCACCCCCAAATACCTACTGAATACCCTCGACGCTGTCCAAAGGCGTGCTATACGTCTGATTGATGATCCATCACTGACTGATGGATTGCAATCACTAGAACACAGACGCAAAGTCGGTATTTTAAGTTTATTTTGTAGGTACTACCACGGGAATTGCTTAGAAGAACTTGCATCTTTGGTCCCTCCTCCACCAACTCGCGACAGAGTCACTCGCTTTACTCAATCGCAGCACCCATTCACAGTGGACCTTCAACATATACGAACAAGTCGCTTCTCGAACTCCTTTATTAATACAGCAGCCCGACTGTGGAACGATCTTCCGAATTCTGTGTTTCCACCTTTGTACAACCCGGGTCTTTTTGAAATCCGAATTAATAAACTCTTTTCTAGATTGCAAACCCATCCCAACGCTACGTAGTGCGCTTCTTCGGAAGAGTAAAATGGACCCAAATCCTAATAGCTGGTGTCCCCTACCTAGACATGTTAAAAATAAAAAAAAACTCCTAATTTTTTGACTGCTATTTCTTGATGGAATTGCACTATCAATTATATAAAATTACTTAAATACATATAAGTAAAAACACTAATTTTTAACTTTTTTCCACTGATTTAAAAAAATATTGACCACTGACGCATTTCCCTCAAAGAGCATCTACTGAATGATCACCTTTCAGTAGATGCTCTTTGAATATGTTGTATTTTATTTTATAAATCGTTATGTATTTTAAAATAAAAAATATTCAACCTCTCGCATGCCTTAACAAGTTCTAGTTTTCTTTATTTAATTATTTAACATAATCTAAAAAATTAATAATCATCTTATAAAAAAAACATGTAGGTACCAATATCGTGATTTAATTTATCAAAAACAAAATGAAAATTTCTCGTTGCGTAGCACTTTGTTATTATGAAATATATTTATTATTATTCATAAAGGAGAATAGGTACCAAAAAATATTAAATTGGACGCCTCTCAAATGCTTGAGGTTTGAATCGCCAACATGAGGACTGTGGGGAGGGGGAGCCCCTTGCGAGCGGCTTGTCGGCACTTGATAACTACTATAAAGTAAAACATTTTACTATAAAGTAAAATGTTTGCCCTTTGGATTGAAGGGGGCTTCAGGAATCTTTCAAAGACTTATGTCAATATTTCTAGCTGGAATAGATGGAGTTTCTATGTTGAAAGATTGAAGGGGTCAGGTTTGAAGTTGAATAAATCAAAATGTATTTTTGGGCAAACATCAGTAACATTTTTGGGGTTTGTGGTAGATAATAGAGAAGTTGAGTCCAGATACAGCGAAGGTGGAAGCAATAAAAAATGTAAATGAACCAAAAAATGTCACAGAATTAAAAGGATTCCTTGGATTAATTAATTTCTATGAAAGATTTATTTCAAATAAAGCGACAGTGATGGAACCACTATACAGGTTACTGAGTAAGGAATTGAAATGGAAATGGGGTTTTAAAGAGAGTAAAGCTTTTCAGGAAGTTAAAGAAACTCTATAGTGAAACCTTAGAACATTTTGATCTGAAGAAGTCAATAATATTGACTTGTGATGCTAGTCCTTATGGAGTGGGAGCAGTAATCTCTCATATTATGAATGATGGCATACAATAACCAATAGCCATGGGATCAAGAACATTAAGCAAATGTGAAAGAAATTATGCCCAGATAGATAGAGAAGTATTTTTGAACTGCATAAATTTAATCAATATTTATATGGCAGGTAATTTGCCATTTGTACAGATGAATATACACATTGGTACGGAGAGGATCCCTAACGAAAAATTTCCTAAATATCTGGGGGTGAAGCTAGACAGATCACTAACTTACAAGCAGCACATAGAACAAGTAAAGAATTAGATTAAATCTCGAAATAACATAATTTCCAAACTAGCTGATACAACATGGGGTAGCAGTGCTGAAACATTGAGGACATCAGTAATGGCCCTGGTCTACAGCACGGCAGAATATTGTTCCCCGGTGTGAGCGAGGAGCTCGCATTGTGGACGTCTAGATGCCGAGCTGAACCAATCAATGAGAACCATAATGGGTATGGTAAAATCTTCCCCGGTACCGTGGCTTCACATACTATCGAATATCGCCCCACCCCCCATCAGGAGATATCAGGCTACTGTAAAGGAAATCAAAAAGATAAAAAACAATCCAGCACTCCCAGTACACACTTATATCACACATCCACCAAGAGTGAGACTCAAGTCCCTACGACCAATTTGGGGAGTAAAGGAGGAAAGCTACTACACTGAGAATGAATGGAGGGCTCTATGGACAGACTCAGAAGTGAGCAACAATAATCTGGTCCGGGACCCCACCATCCGTGTCCCTGGTTTCGACCTCCCTCGCAGAGCCTGGGTGCAGCTCAACAGAATAAGAACAGGCATGGGGTGTTGCAACCATCTTTTATGGAAATGGGGAAAGAGAGAATCGCCGTTGTGTGACTGTGGCGCAGAGCTCCAAACGGTCCGCCACATTGTTGAAGAGTGCCTGCTGCACAGGTATCCGGGAGAGCTGGGAGACATCCACGGGGCAAAGCAAGAGGCGTTGGGCTGGCTACGGGGTCTGAATATAAGGCTCTAATGAGCTCCATAGACGCAGCCTTTTCTGGGCGAAGATGAGCCTACCCATTCAAAAAGTAAAGAAAGTAATGGCACTACAGTCCAAACCGGACTCCAACTTTCTTCTCCAACCCTCCTTGTCGTGAGCCACCGTTCTCCATCCGGTCACTTGGAGAAGCTTGTTCGCATCTTTGGATACTTCATCTTTCCATCTCAGTCTTGGTCTTCCTATCCTCCTTCCCCCTGCATGCTCCATCATCATCCTCTTGGGTACCCGTGAGTTTGGCATTCTTTGTACGTGTCCAGCCCATCTCAATCTTGAGAACCTCATATGGGTTGAGATACTAGGGGCCTGGTAAATGCTGTACAATTCATCGTTGCGCCGGATGCGCCATTCATCGCCGTCCCTCACGGGCCTACAGATTCTACGAAGCACCTTCCACTCGAATATGTCCAGGGACTCAGTTGCTTTTACTGACACTGTCATTGTCTCGCATCTATACGCCAGTAACTTTCTGACGATTGTCTTGTACAGCGTCAGTTTTGTTTTTCTATGGAGTCTCGAGATTTAAATTCTCTGATTTCCACTGGTTCTTCATTACATTCTGTTATGGTTGAGCTGAGGTATGTGAATTGGTCCACTTTTTCAAAGTCCGGAGTAGACATCCTTGAATGTCACACTACGTGCCTTTTCACACGACCCGGTTGTCTGGTAGCCGGCGCCGGGTATGCGCCGGGTAAGCGGTAGCGAAGTGTATGGGCACGCATGGTAGCTTTCACACGCACCGGCATGCATGCCCATACAATTACCCGGCGTCGGCTACCTGACAACCGGGTCGTGTGAAAAGGCACTTACTCTTTGGTTTCTATTTTGTATCAGAAACAATCTTACCAACACTAAAACATGAAAGGAATTACTATAGTATAAAATAAATGTTTCAAACACCACCATAGAAAATGCACATACAAAAATGACGAGAGTGCATCTAATAATCAGCAGTCTGTATGACGTCGGGTTTTCGATACGTTCGATTTGTACGATGACGATCAATGGATGCACTTTTATGAATTCCTATGCAAAGAATTCTAAAATCTGTTGTGTTAGTACCTTACAATGTGGAACTGTGGACTGTAGCCTTAAAGCTGCATAACTATGTAATATAAATCTGCATAACTTGTTTTATTCAATTTCTAGAAAGAAAGATCGTGTATCTGATGATGATTACGACCCAAAGGATGATGATTCAAGTATACCAATGGAAAAGGTTAGTATTTGATTGTAATAATATTGCATTGCTTTCAATTTATTATAAATATATATATTGATTGAATTATGTTTATATTTATGGTTTATGGACTTTTCCACTATATGGTGGAAACAGAGTGAGATTGTTTAAAAGCAAAGCGATAATATTTTAATTTAAATTATTAAAGAAAATGATAGATGTTATAAAAAGATAATGTTTATTATTTATTACAAGTTTTTATCTGCCATATCTTGAGTAAATTTTTCTGCTTTCTGTCTTCTGATGTTCATTTCCACTTATTATTATTTCCTCTACTTTGTTTTCTCACTTTTCACAAAGGAAGTATACCTACATACAGTTTATCATTATCGACAAAAAACTAATTTATTTTAGACTAGCTTTTATGTCCCGCCGTTGGCCAAGAATGTAAATTAGTGAAGGAATAAGCAATCGTTTATATACCTACATAATATTGTCAAACATAATTTTTTTTAACCGTAGTATGAAAAGTAGTTTGAAATTTAATTGAGTTTAAGCGGTGTAAAATCTTAAAGTGATGGCCACAATCCATTTGCTTTTATATATAAGCACATACAATTTCTGCACGCATGGACTATGGGAAATGATCTTAAATATGACTTATTATAAAAAGACAACGTCGTAAAGAGTTTGGATTTGGCCACAACCCCTATTTTTATATATTGTCATCGAACGCAAATAATGTGTTTTAAATATTTAGTAATTTTGGATGATGGGAAATGGTTTAAAAATTGATTAAACAAAAGTACTGAAAATATTCTAGTGTTGGTCCCATCCCATTCGTTTTTATATTTTTCGTCAAGTGTGCATATAGTTTATTATAGTTTTGCACAATAAAACTGATAGACTTAAAACTGACACATAAGTCTACATTACAGAAGAAGAAGACTTAAGCTATGTTAAATAGTTTTTAATATGAATATAAACGTTGTGAAGATCCAGCAATGGCCACAACCCCGATTTTTTATATATTGTCATCAAAATGAAATGTGTAGTTATTGAAAATTAAGCAATATATGATGATATAATAAATGGTGTAAATTTGATTGAACAAAAGTAATGAGAAGATTCTAGTGTTGGTCACATCCCATTCGTTTTTATGTATTTTCATCAAGTATGCATGTTGTTTATAATATTTCGTTACAATAGACTATTAGACATAAAACTAATCCAAAAGACTAAATAAAAAAAGAAGTAGAAGTATAAAACTATAACAAATAGTTTGTAATAAAAACTGACCCAATGGTCTACATAGAAGATGAAATAGAAGAATTACACATTAGGAAATGTATTATATAAAAAACTGACCAAAATGTCTTCATAAAAGAAGAAGAAGATGAATTGAACTATAGGAAATATTTTATATAAAATTCACCCAACATCTACATAAAATAAGAAAACGAAGAATTAGACTAAAGGATAGTTTGTTTAAAAATAGTTTGTTTAAAAACTAACCAAAAGGTCTACATAAAGGAAGAAGAAGACGAATTAGACTATAGGAAATAGTTTGTATAAAAACTCACCCAAGGTCTACATAAATTAAGAAAAAGAAAAATTAGACTATAGGAAATAGTTTATTTATGAACTGTCCCAAATGACTTCACAAAAGAAGAGGAAGAAGATTTAAACCCCAAGAAATAGTTTGTAGAAAAAATCACCCAAAGGTCTACATAGAAAAAAGAAGAATTTCACTATAGGAAATAGTTTGTAGGTATATTGAATGTGTATTGTAGTTAACCTAAAATAGTTTAATAATTTTCCTATACAAAATCAGTATATTCTTGGTTTTTAAGTAGTAAGTATTAGGTATGTAGGTACCTACCTACAATGATGTTCTAAATTAATTCGAATTCGATTTATAACAAATTTTATTTGAATATCAGAATGTGTCCGTTACCATAGTAACCATGTTCCAACATGTGAAAAATATCAAATGTTATGGAGACATTTTTTGAATATGTAGGTACCTACATTGGTTTGTTCGATGCCATAAAAATGAAAATTGTCAGAAAAATCAAATATTTTAAACAAATTATGCAATTTTATTACGCCTATATCTTTACTAATAATTAACAGACTTTTACAATATATGTCTTAAAACTTGCTGTAATGTCTTGTGTTTCATTTTATTATTTCATAATCACATTTATTTCAAAGGTATATTATTTTAAAGAACATATTCATTCGGTAGGAAAATTAAATATCGTATGAAAAGATATTAAAATGGCGGGGTTATATGTACATTTGTACAAAACGCTTACTTTAAAAATAAGTTAAACATTATAATTAGACAAAATATTCACCATGTTTTTCACTTAAAAGCTAAGTTATACTTGAAAATATATTTTTTTCGTGTAAATACGTACTTCTAACTTTTAAACTAACAGATATTTGCGTGCAAAATGTACACTTTTTTGACAGATATGACTTGGAAAATTTTGTATGAAAAAAATAATTATTGAAATATCTTTAAAATTCAGCATTTTAATCGCATTATTTTTAGCGTGACACTGCATCAGGTATACTGGTACACTTTCGCACATAAATTAGATTTTTAGATGCTCTTGGTTTTTCAAAAGGCGTGAGACAAACACACACACACACACCCTCACACACACACATACACACACACACACACACACTAACATATTGATTGCTTTATTACTTTAGATGTAATGAATTGTGTGTAATTTAATAGACACCAGCATGTAATGTAAAAGTCTTGTATTAATTTAGTTATTAATAATCTTTGTCAATTTATAATTGGTTTTTACAGATTTTTGTGAAAGACGAAAAGGAATCATTCTTTGACTTTCCATCTGGAAATGCAGACGTATGTTCAATTTATTTATATATATATAAATATTTTATTTATTTTTATTTTAACTTGTACATTGATTTCTGCATAAGAGCCCTTAAGGATGAAAGCAAGGGTCTGAAATTGAGTACTGTAATGGTGCGAGATTTGATGTATGCAGACGATAAAGTTCTATTAGCAGAAAGTATGGAAGAGTTACAGTATCTTGTAAGTCAGGTATATGAAGGATGTATAGAGAATGGACTTAGGATGAATGCCAGCAAATCAAAGCCAATGTCTTTGAAAAGAGTGAAAGCAGAACAGCGTGTAAAATAAGAGTAGAGAACGAATGGCTTGAGCAAGTCGACGAATATGTGTACTTGGGAAGCATATTTCAACGGAATGGACGACTCGATAAAGAGATCGAAAGAAGAGTTATGGCAGGAAACAGAGTGAATGGAGCACTAAGACCAATTATGAATGTTCGCAACATATCAAAGGATGCCAAAGTTGCCATTCATAACGCCGTCGTAGTGCCAACCTTGACGTATGCAAGTGAAACCTGGACATGGCAGAAGACGCATGAAAGTAGAATAAATGCAGTTGAAATGAGATCGTTAAGAAGGATTTGTAATAGAACGATGTATGACCGGGTAAGAAATGAGGACATAAGGAAAGAATGTAAGATGAAGAAAGATGTCATTACTAGAATGAAAGTGAACACATTGAGATGGTTTGGTCACATGGGGAGAATGAATGAGGAGCGCCTGACGAAGAAAATATACAGAGCGGAAAGGAATGGAATGAGAGGTCGGGGACGCCCAAGAAAGGGATGGCACGACCATGTGAACGAAATTTTGAAAGACGGAAATGTTAGAAGTGTGAGCAATAGACGAGCATGTATGAGACGATGCATGAATGTGGACGAAGCGAGGGATGCGTGCCAGGATAGAAAAATGTGGCGTTCGGTTCTCTCTGCCTACCTCGCAAGGGACATGGCGTGATGGTATGTATGTATGTATGTATTATTTTATTTTATTGATTTTAAAGAACCAACAGTTTACAATATGAATTTACAATAGGTATAATTATATTAACAGGATATAAACCTTTTAAAAGTTCTTTTAAATAGTTTAAAGTAAGTACATAAATTATTTAACAATTGCAAAAATATATTTTTTTTAACACAGGTATATTAAAATATAAAAAAGATAAAAAAGAAAAGTGTTGGGAAGAGTAGATAGGTATATTAACCATTTAGCCATCCGCATCTTGTTACTTTTGTGACTAATTATTACTATTATCACTAGTGTCCTACTGAACCTTCGGCTTCAGCTTTTGGCCACCTTGGGCTAAAAAAAAAATAACCCTCGGATTAGGCTATATACAATTTAGGTGATGGTTTGGCTGATGTCAAAGTTTTCTATCATCTGCTAAAATAGTAAAAACTGAATAGTTTGTAGGAATGTGTGTGAATTTGGTTATTATATATTATCATCCAGTTTGAATAGAGTATTTGATATTTCCGCTTGTCCCATCCGCTTGGATCGTTGAATGAATTCCATGCACATACATATTTTTTTATTAATTTGTTTGTGTGATAAATATATAAGCAAATAAAAAAAAAGATAAATAATAAATAAATAAATTAATATCATGGAACCTTCCCAGAAAGAAAATGTACATACACCCATACCATAGTACATAATACTTACTTTCATACGTATTACACACTAAAATATTAGTGTGAGTATCGAGTATTTGATTTTAAACATGGAAACGAAATTAAAAAAAAAAATAGTATGAAAAATCAACAAAAGCAGATATTGGTAATTAGTATGGAATTTCAAACATTTAACTAAGTATTAGGTACCAAAGTTCTATACATATTCAAATTTAATTCATAACAAATTCCCATATATGTAGATGGTCATTAGGTAGTTTATTTGAATTTTATATTCTGTGTGTAACAATGGGAACAAAAACCAACAGAATTTTTAGTATGAATAACTTAGAATATAAAATTCCCGACAGATGGTGTTAGTAGTTCATTTCTACTTGATGTATACAGATATAATATACAGAAAATGATAATTATTCCTAAGAAATGGTTACTTCTTATAAATACGAAAAAAAATAAAATTGAAATGTTAATTAAATTCACTCAAATGTTAAGACATAATATTTGAAAATGTATTTTATTTGTTTAAACATGTACTTCTGATTCATAAATAAACAAATATTTGTATAAACATGTACTTCTGATTCATAAATAAACAAATATTTGTATAAACATGTACTTCTGATTCATAAATAAACAAATATTTGCTCATGAAAAACTACAATTTTTTACATTTCATTTGTTGGAAAAGTTTGTAGGAAAATTGTTGAAAAAAGCATGGTAAAATATCAAAAACATGATTTTTTATTTGTCAACAATCTTCACTTGTCTTAAAGGAAGCAATTTGCAAAGTATGTAACATTCTCTTAAAGGAAGCAATTTGCAAAGTATGTAACATTCTCGTTTTGACTGATACTCGGCTGGAAAAAATTGCCAAACTTATTTATATAACAAAGTGACAGTCGGATCATGCAATGTCACGACTTCTTTGATTGTGGATTGTACAATGAAAGCTTTTATTTACCTATTAATGTTTTGTTGCATATAAGTATGTAGTTTTTTTTGTCAGTCAAAAGCTTGGTCAAAAGGTTCTTAACTTTCACAAAATAATGCTTTTGAAAAGATCAAGAATATTGTTAAATAAGATTCAATTAAAATTAATATTTGTCTTTTTAATTAACTTGTAACACGTACTTTGCTTTTTAACTACTAACAATTTAAAAACATTACAGCTTACATATTTGGGTTTCTTTGGAAACTAGAAACAAATATGTAAAACGTAATTTTGATTTTTTAATGTCATGTATTTTGAATTATTATTATTATTTGTTGCAAAAGTCTACAAATGAACAGTTTACATTTCAGGATGATGATAAAAGTTTTGACAAGAATTTTATCATGGAGGGAGCATGCAGGTTATGTCTTCAAATGATAGAGTCTAACCCTATACCACTTTGGGGATCAAAGAAATCACCCTACGCTAAGAAAATATTCCAATATTGTTCTGTGAAAGTAACAAAACACGACAAGCTAACAGCACTATGTCCCACTTGCATATCCAAACTTGACAACATGATTACCTTTCGAAAGATGTGCATAGCAAATAATGAAATATTACTCAATCTTGACATATACAAACAAGTTAAATGTAATGATGATGATGTTTATTACGAATCGGATGTTAAAATTGAGTACGAAAGGGATACAAATGACATTACTACAGAAGATTCAGAGGCCAAGGAAGACCACAGTTGTGATAAAACAGAGGAATATGTTAGTTATCCTGAAGTTAGTATCTCAGAACGTTTTAAAGGTAAAATATATTTATTTTGTTTCTACTAGAAAAAAGCATAAGTTATTTATGGTAAATGTGTAATGTGTAATTTTATTTACTCTACAGAGAAAAGCAAAGAATACAGCTGTTACAAATGTCCAATGATTTGTCTGACACTTCCAGAGTATAAAGTTCACTGTAAATCACATTTTGAAAAGAAATGGAAAAAAAGAAATGAATTATATGTATGTCCAGTTTACGGTTGTAATGTGAGTATTTCATTAAACACTTTGGTTCATTGTTGTATGATAAGTATGTAATCACATCTTCGTCGCCATTTCATATGTATGTTATTAATAAATTTATAATATTATTATTCAATTCGACTCTACTTTATTTACATACATTAAATATTACAATTTACTAATATACAAATTAATACGATTCTCGAAATATGTACGGTGTTTACTCTATAGTCCTAGGCAAAAGAATGCCTCGCCGCTCATTCAATATACGAATGTGTCCGACTCCGCATTCGGGAATCTCCGTTGACACAAAGATATATCACATTGTACTTTTTTATTCTGAATAATTAGTTCATTTATTGAGTAAATGTCAAGGACCAGAATAAAAAGAATAAGTTTTGTAATTAATAGAAAATGGAGCCTTGAATAGTAAAATGGATTATTAGGTTTAATTTCCCAAAAATTGATATTTTATTCATTCATTAACCTATCGAAATTGATAACAACAGAAGAAGATTGCATAAATTAAAGGAATTATATAAACCGTTATTTAGGGTAGGTGGAAATAACAAAACCTCACACTATCTTATCTTGAAATAGATATTTTTTCTTTGTCCATGTCTGTCTCCCTGTTCTCCCATTACACTGACTTCATACATTTCTATTTTTCAAAATTGCATTTTTATGGTTGTGCTAACATTTTCTTGATTGTCCCCTGCAACTCATTCCACCCTTACCAGCATTGTGTACTGACTTTGTCAGATATTTACTGTTCATTCTTTCTATGTGGTCAAACCATCTTTAGATATTTATTATCAATTTAACATTCTCATTTAGTTCTTCACAATATGGTCGCCTTATTATCGAGTCCACTCGGACTCTATAGAAAAAATTCTCATTTAGTTCTTCACAATATGGTCGCCCTATTATCGAGTCCACTCGGACTCTATAGAAAAAATTCAGCATAAATTTCTCCGTTTTGTAAATTTTAAAATGGGTATACCAATCGAAAGATTAAATTATGACTTTCTTTTAAAATCAATGCATTTGTTAAAGCTTTCAGATAGGCGTAAACTCACCGATTTGTTTTTCTTGTTTAAAATCATTATGCATAGCGTGGACAGCCCTGAAATACTGATGCGCATCAACTTTCATGTACCGCGTGTGGGTACTCGCGATACTAACCAATTTTACTGTGACAATTCCCGCACACTAGCGCATCACAATTCTGCACTGCACTGAACAGAATTCAGAGGTTGAGCAATGAATATGCTAGTCAATGAATATGGATCTGTTTATAGGCAATATAAATAATCACAGAAATACCCTACGGGTTAAATTCCACTGATCGTGTTTAATTTTATTCTTCATTATTCATACCTGCTTTACCTATATTGTTTATTTGTTCATTTTATACCTACTTTCATTTGTTTTCTCTTTATTTTTTGGTTAAATTTTATTTGTATGTATTTTTATATGTATTTTTTATAAGTTTTTCTTTGTATTGATTTCTTCTTGCTTTATTTTCATGGTTTATTGATTGGATATGTTTGTTTTTTTATGTATACATTATCACACATTATGTACTATATTTTGTATCTTTTGAATTATTCTTGTAAATGGCAAACGCCGTTAATAAAATAAATAAATAAATTGTTGTACCACAAATTCTTAGAGATTTCATTTCTTCCCATTAATTATATTTTAATGCTTTTTCATGCCCATATCTCACTCACATAATACCTACTATTGAAATATTGGGTCAGACATTGTTGATTTAAAAGCTCAATGTAGGTATTCTGTCCCTCTTTGTATTATTTTTATGTAATTTTGTAATGTATGTATTTTTATTTATTACAGAAAGAATTTAAAAGTTACAAATATACAATGGAACACAAACTAGCTGAACATAAAGATAGAAAAATAGCACAGTGCGCTTCTTGTGGTCTAATGTTTAAGAAAATAAGCGATATGAACCTTCACAGTTTACGAATTCACGGAAGCAATCCCAAAGTTTCATGTCAGAAATGTGGGAAAGGTGTTCCTTATTTGTATATGAAGATACACAATGGTATGTGTCTCAAGGAGCGCAAGTTGGAGCCGTGTCCACAGTGTGGGAAGAAATTCAATAGAAAGAGATTTGTAGCTCATTTAAGGGAAGTCCATAATGAAAGAGAAAAGTTTTCTTGTACATTTTGTAGTAGAAAGTTTGGAAATGCGCACAATTTCAGAACACATCTACGAACGCATACTGGTAATTTTACATTAATATCATGTTAATATATCATGACTTTTCAATATTTTATGATTTGCCATATTAGTTACCGTTTTTCTGAAAGACGGAAATGTAAGAAGCTTGAACAACAGATGAACACGTATAAGATGATGTATGAATGTTAACTAGGCAATGAATGTGTGTCAAGATAGAAAAATATGGCATTCTGTTCTCTCTGCCTACCCCATGAAGGATATGGCATGATGGTATGTACCTATGTATATTATAGTATAAAAAATATAGATACATACATACCATCACGCCATGTCCCTTACGGGGTAAGCAAAAAGAGAGAACCGAGCACCATACTCGCCGACCGCCGTGGCACAGTTGGTAAGCCATTCGGTTTCTGTGCGAGCGTCCTGGGTTCGATTCCCAGCAGAGGAGAAATTTATTTAAATTCATTTCTCACGCAAATATGCTTCTCTGGGCTGGAAACACTGGTTAGTTGGAAGAAATTGCTATACGGCAATAAACTCGCCACTTGCGCAGGGTGCAAGGAAGTGTTTATTATTATTATTATTCATACTCCTCTTTTGCACACATTCCTATCTTCCTTTACATCCATGCATCGTCTCATACATGCTCGTCGATTGTTCAAGGTTCTTATTTTTCCTTCTTACAAAATATCATTCATATTATCATGCCATCCCTTTCTGGTGTAGCCCCTGCTATACACTCCATTTCTTACAACCATGTATATTTTTTTGACAGTCTTTCTTTTAATTTGTCCAAACCACCACAAGGTCACGAATGACAAGAATTTTTGAGATAATTTATTAATATAAATTAGGTGATGAAAAAAATGTATTATTCCCTTCTCTCTGCATGCATACCCTTTCAATCAACCATTAACCATTAATAAATGTATCTTTGAGTCAACCATTAACCATATAAATGTATCATTCGCTTCTCTCTGCATGCATACCCTTTCAATTAACCATTAATAAATGTATAAATGTATCTTTGAGTCAACCATTAACCATTAATAAATGTATCATTCGCTTCTCTCTGCATGCATACCCTTTCAATCAACCATTAACCGTTAAACCATTAAATTGTACAGTGGAATGCCAGAGAAGACGAAATCAGTAAAAAACCCTGCAAAATTTAAGCAACAGTGCCTGTACTTTTTATGTGGTCACCCTACATAGCAATAGGTCTGTTGCTGCTGTGTTGGGTTAATGGGTTGTTTGCCACCAGCCTGTGTGTGATAATTTGTGTTATATATGTATGTTTTGTTGTATGTTTTTGAGTGTTTTTGTTTTGTGATTTTATGTTTGTGTAATTTAAATATGTAAGTTTGCTTCTCCCGACACAGGACATTCCTAGTGGGAGAGGCCAACATTAATATGAAATGTTTTTTGTTTTTTTTATAATGATGCTATTATTGCTTTCTTTCTGTTGTGTTCAAATAAATAAATAAAAACCATTAATAAATGTATAAATGTATCTTTGAGTCAACCATTAACCATTAATAAATGTATCATTCACTTCTCTCTGCATGCATACCCTTTCAATCAACCATTAACCATTCATAAATGTATCTTTGAGTCAACCATTAACCATTAATAAATGTATCATTCGCTTCTCTCTGCATGCATACCCTATCAATCAACCATTAATAAATGTATAAATGTATCTTTGAGTCAACCATTAACCATTAATAAATGTATAATTCGCTTCTCTCTGCATGCATACCTTTTCAATTAACCATTAATAAATGTATAAATGTATCTTTGAGTCAACCATTAATAAATGTATAATTCACTTCTCTCTGCATGCATACCTTTTCAATTAACCATTAATAAATGTATAAATGTATCTTTGAGTCAACCATTAACCATTAATAAATGTATCATTCGCTTCTTTCTGCATGCATACCCTTTCAATCAACCATTAATCATTAATAAATGTATTATTCGCTTCTCTCTGCATGCATACCCTTTCAATCAACCATTAACCATTAATAAATGTATCATTCGCTTCATCTGGTCAACCATTAACCATTTATCAAGAACAATTTTGTTTGATAATGAGGTTCTTGCGTTTTCAGGAATTATCAACTTATATTATATAACAAAAATTATAAAATGTCATTTATCTGTTTATTTTCAGGGGAAATGCCGTATCCTTGTCCAGATTGTACGGAAACATTTAGACACAGAGTTACAATGAAACATCACAGGCTGAGAGTACACAATGTCAATATGTTTGATAATAAGATATCCAACAAAAAAACTATATTAAATTGATGATTTACCTGACAAATTACTGATACATTATCACTCCAAGGGCGCTATAGCTTATTTGTTGGCTCTGAGAAACGAGGCAGTCTTAAGTAGTCCACCCAAAGTGACAATGTTCTGAGCTCCACGTATGTCAGGGGGCAATTTATTTCACTTTAAATGCCAGTTCACACTGAAATTGCTATAATAGTAGCTCCCTTATTCTTTTAAAGAGTTGATACTCTGTGATCCAGATGACCTCGATGTAAGCTGTATTTCTAATGGAACATTATTTTAATACAGTTCTTGGGCGTAGTGTGGAGCCAAGTCATTCAGGGCCTTAAACACCATCAGGCTATTCATTCTGGACATTTCAACTAGTGTAGTTCTTTAAGAAGAGTTGATATGTGACTTTTTTGTCAGCTCCATATATCAACCTCGCAGCTACGTTGAATACTATTTACAATATATCAAGCTGATACCAGCATAAATAGCAGATATAATACATAACATCAAATTTAAAAGTAGAGACTTTCTCATCCATTCTCATCTTGATTCCCTCAATAGCATGAATCTATCCTTCTTTGAACTCCATATCTAACTGTTGTTAAACAGTCACTTCACAGGATGCAGGTCATCCAATGTGTAGAACATGTAACAACCATGGAAGCATGAATGAGATATTTTATACAAACCGTGACAGCTTCTCACTCAGGACAGATCACAACAATCTAATTTGTGGTTCAAATAAAGTGAATGAAACTTGAAAATGTTGCATAAAGTTAATTCCGAAAATAAGAACTATTCAATAGTAATATTGTTATGTTTTAACTTATTTTTAATTATATCTGGTATACATATATTTATTTTAAGTGTTAATAATATTGATCTGAAAGAAGCCTAGCTTATGTAATTGAATTTATTTTATAATACAATAATTATTTTGTTTATGATAATATAATGTCATGAATTTATATCGTATTATGGAACTATTATTTTTTACCAATAGTGAATGATTAGAATATACTATTATAATTGAATTGATAAATAAATAAATGTGATTAAATAAATAAATGGCTACAAATAGACTTATGATACCAATAATTAAATTGCTAGAGATTATTGGAAAATAAAATTAAAAGAGAGGATTTCAAAATAATGAATTTCTTGTTAATTTTAATAGAAATACAGACTGAAAAAAATGTTTAAACTTTATTATAAAGATTTATTGAATATTAAAAAAAACACATTTTGATTTTACATATATTCAGTATAATTTTGGTAATCATGGAATTGTGATTGATAAATGTAAGTAAGTTTATCTTAAAAAACTTTTGTTTTTTTTTGTATCACTCTACAATAGCATAGCAACAGAATGGTGAAAAATATAACCCTCAATCTTATTTACCGTCCATTCAATACTATATTTATATATATATATATATATATATATATATATATATATATATATATATATATATATATATATATATATATATATATATATATATATATATATATATATATATATATATATATATATATATATATATATATATATATATATATATATATATATATATATATATATATATATATATATATATATATATATATATATATATATATATATATATATATATATATATATATATATATATATATATATATATATATATATATATATATATAATCCTTCATTTCATTCTATAGTACTTAAACTGATGTCTTTTGGGTTTTCTACTTTTTGTCCTCGTATTGAATATTCTCGTTGTAGAGTAATACTGATAAATGGGAGTTGCATTTGCGGTCTGAATAAAAAAAAACTTTATAATAATTTATTTCTCACAATCCAACTGTCGATTTGTTCAAGAGAATTTAGTTCTCTTAACATATCAAAAAAGTATCGAGCCAAGATACGCGGAATATGTATGCCGGGTCTATACAATCAAAGTGACAGTTTCAAACAATGAAGAAATAAATATTATTGACGAAAATCCTGCTTTATATAAAATTCACTAAAAATGTCATCACTCAATGTCCAAATAACTAAATTTACTAAAATATCAAAATTGTAGAATATTTCCTTTAAAACTCATATTAATTGTTTATTGGAAGAAAGTATATTTTGTTTAGTTGGTGGCAGAGTGGCTGATCTTGTATATCGATACCTCCTACGTAAACTACCGTAAGCCACATTTTTACGATTTTGAGTTTTTTACATATTTGGGTTCCTTTTGGATCGATCTATCAAAAACACAAACAAAAAAAATTCAAATTGTTCTACAAAATACGTTTTTTACAAACTTAAAATATCGTATCTAAAATTTAGAACGACGTGTAGTACGGTATAAACAGATACGATTGTTTACGTGGAAAAAATGCAGAGAATTTTGTGGCACTAGTGTATCATTTTTCCGAAAGTATTGACTCTGTTGAAATTGTTTAAATCGTATTTTTTAAATATATCTTTTTTTATAACTCATTCTCAATATGAATGCAATACGTTAAGATTTGTGTTTCCTGTGAACATTTGAAACTTTAAACTGCTCTCCTCTAAATTTGACTTTTTGCACTTACGTAGGAGGTATCGATATATTTGTACTTGTTTAAGGATAATATTCATTCTTTATACTCAATATGATATCCTATTGGAGTGGCAAGGTGTAAGGTCCGGACCCGTAAAGTAAGTAAGTAAGTAAGTATACTCAATAAAAAATTAAATGAGATACATTTTTAAGGCAAATAAGTTTCTTCAAGACCAGATTATAGAGAGACCTTCAACGGAATCTCTATAAAACATGACTGGTTAAAACTACACACGTATTATCTATGTAAATTGTGTTGTATAAAATTAACTAGTGCATAAACAGATACATGGAATATTTGTAAGGTTATATACTATCATTGTTGTTTGTTTTCAATGTTCTTTTTTATCAGTATATTTTTTTTACTTTAAAAAATACATATTTTGAAGTTATACTCTTTAATTTTTTTGAAAATTCTCATGAAGTTTCTTTTGAAATTGACACTAAAGTCAATGAAATTGTAAAAAATATATTAATTTGACTAAACCTTAAAAAAATAACATATTTTAATAAATAGTTCCAAAATTGTGGCTGGTCGAATGTTGTGTTTAATCATACTTGAAATTAATATTATTTAAAATACATATTTCATAATACATGACATGTATTATGGTAAACAAACCTTCAAGTGTCTCTATTTATTAATTATTTCAAATAATGGTTTTCTAACGAATATATATAAGACCCTTGTGTAAAATTTTGTACATAAATAAATATATAAAAAAGTATTGTTTTTCACCTAAAGATTTAAGTACTAATCAGATAGGTTATCTATTTTACCATAATTGTTAAAGAAATGATAATAGGTACTACACAATGTTTTATCTATTGAATATAATCTACATACTATTCAATCAAATATACCAAATGATAATGAATGACAAAGATAAAGTTAATTGATTTGGTCGTTTATTTAACATAGAATAGACGTTATACAGATTTTAACTAAACTAATTTTGTAACAAGGAAAGTTATAGAATCATCTTAATAATGGTGAGTAAATATTATTCAGTTTATTATTGTTATAAAGGTTGGATAACATAAGTCTTTGTATTTATTTCAATCTGTAGCTTTGTTTATTTTTGTATGTGTGTGTGTGTGACTTAATTTTAGAAGTGACTCATACTTTGTTTCTTACAAAAAGACAAAAAAAATTAAATAAATAAAGCATTTTAATTCATTATTATATATTTATTTAGTATATATTTTAAAATGTTTTATATACGGCTATAATAAATTATTTCTTGACTTATTCCATGATAATTAACTTTGTAGATAATCAATTATCATACCTCAATAAAAACAAAAGTATTTTTTTTATGCTTTTGAAAAGCTGGGAAATCAGACTCATTAATGATAAAGCTATGACTGATATATTGGATCATTAAATGTACTTGTCAAACGTTCAGTAGTTATGCCTGTCATTGATTTCTTCTATAAAATTATCATTAATGATAATTTATTGAAAAACTGGTTTATTGGATCATTAAATGCACTTGTCAAATGTTCAGTAGTTATGCCTGTCATTGATTTCTTCTATAAAATTATCATTAATGATAGAGCTATGACTGGTTTATTGGATCATTAAATGCACTTGTCAAATGTTCAGTAGTTATGCCTGTCATTGATTTCTTCTATAAAATTATCATTAATGATAGAGCTATGACTGATTTATTGGATCATTAAATGTACTTGTCAAACGTTCAGTACATTAGGCCATGGTATTGATATAAAGAAAGTGGTGGCACGAGGGGTACTCCAAACATATTCATTGGTCATATAAATCATTGAATGAATGAATGAAAAATGATTGGTCATATAAATCATTCGCATTTGTTAAACCATTTGCTTTTCGAAAATTAAAACCAAAATAACAACGTGTACTTTTTGATATTATTGTTGAGAAATGTTTCAATTTTCATTTTGAACCATTCTGAAAATATTTTATACTGATTTCCACCAAATTTTGGTGATGCAGTGTACCAAAGACATTTTACTTATGTATATATTATTGGCCTGTATTCTATTTATATTATTTTTAATTGTATTTTTTTTTCATTTTCTTGTAACAATGCATTTTGGTTAATTATTATAAAAAAAAATAAACCAGCCAAAATCATGAAACTAATTTAATTTATTTAACAGGAAGTAAAAAATTGTTTATACAGAAAAACATACTGAACGACTGTAATATATATTCAAAATTACCTACAACTAATCCGGTTCCAAGTATTGATTCTGTAAAAGTACTTAGTAATTTAATCAACACAGATAACAGTAACATAATTCCCAGCCATAGTAAAAAGTAATTTCCAGGTCACAAATAAATGTAACATTAAATTGGGATACTTAAATATAACA
Organism: Molanna angustata; assembly: GCA_963576475.1. Lineage (NCBI taxonomy): Eukaryota > Metazoa > Arthropoda > Insecta > Trichoptera > Molannidae > Molanna > Molanna angustata. Next base: position 23,191,390 of record OY754977.1, read on the forward strand.
ATAGATATACAAAGTAAATTCAGCAGGTAGCTTTATATGAGGTTTCACTTGGATCTTGACTTCTGAGTTTAACGGGTGTGCTTGTCACCAATTCAAACAGAACTCAAAATACAGTGCTATCAGTATATACATTTTTTTTACATACATATATTGAATATCAAAACAAATTCTTATTATAATTTATACTTATAATAAACTTTTTTAGCCAAAAGTAGTGCATTGCTACATAATATTTATAGGTATATATTTACATATGTTATTTAGTTAAATGAGGAGAAGTTAGAAACACAATAAAAACAGACATAGTCCACTGCTTAGATAATGTACCTACACTACCCTCTACTCTACCCCTTGCATAATATTTAATTATTAGGCACTAGCCATTCATTAGATTTATATTTATTTTTCTTCTGATAATGATACTATCAAAAGTTCTTAGTGATTTTGCGTTTGTAAAATATTAAAATAACCCTTCAATGTACAGGGAAATCGAGTGTCTAATTCAAATGATACAAGAACTGTGATTGTTGGAGAGATAAATAAAGAAGACAAGAAGAGAGACAACAGAATAAAAACATCTAAATACACTCTATTAACATTTCCTGTACAAAATATATTTGAGCAATTGAGAAGAGTGGCCAATGTATATTTCTTTATTGTTACTGTGATTGCGGTTCTTATTGGTAAGTGTGTAAATAAAAACATCTAAATACACTCTATTAACATTTCCTGTACAAAATATATTTGAGCAATTGAGAAGAGTGGCCAATGTATATTTCTTTATTGTTACTGTGATTGCGGTTCTTATTGGTAAGTGTGTAAATAAAAACATCTAAATACACTCTATTAACATTTCCTGTACAAAATATATTTGAGCAATTGAGAAGAGTGGCCAATGTATATTTCTTTATTGTTACTGTGATTGCGGTTCTTATTGGTAAGTGTGTAAATAAAAACATCTAAATACACTCTATTAACATTTCCTGTACAAAATATATTTGAGCAATTGAGAAGAGTGGCCAATGTATATTTCTTTATTGTTACTGTGATTGCGGTTCTTATTGGTAAGTGTGTAAATAAAAACATCTAAATACACTCTATTAACATTTCCTGTACAAAATATATTTGAGCAATTGAGAAGAGTGGCCAATGTATATTTCTTTATTGTTACTGTGATTGCGGTTCTTATTGGTAGGTGTGTAAATAAAAACATCTAAATACACTCTATTAACATTTCCTGTACAAAATATATTTGAGCAATTGAGAAGAGTGGCCAATGTATATTTCTTTATTGTTACTGTGATTGCGGTTCTTATTGGTAAGTGTGTAAATAAAAACATCTAAATACACTCTATTAACATTTCCTGTACAAAATATATTTGAGCAATTGAGAAGAGTGGCCAATGTATATTTCTTTATTGTTACTGTGATTGCGGTTCTTATTGGTAAGTGTGTAAATAAAAACATCTAAATACACTCTATTAACATTTCCTGTACAAAATATATTTGAGCAATTGAGAAGAGTGGCCAATGTATATTTCTTTATTGTTACTGTGATTGCGGTTCTTATTGGTAAGTGTGTAAATAAAAACATCTAAATACACTCTATTAACATTTCCTGTACAAAATATATTTGAGCAATTGAGAAGAGTGGCCAATGTATATTTCTTTATTGTTACTGTGATTGCGGTTCTTATTGGTAAGTGTGTAAATAAAAACATCTAAATACACTCTATTAACATTTCCTGTACAAAATATATTTGAGCAATTGAGAAGAGTGGCCAATGTATATTTCTTTATTGTTACTGTGATTGCGGTTCTTATTGGTAAGTGTGTAAATAAAAACATCTAAATACACTCTATTAACATTTCCTGTACAAAATATATTTGAGCAATTGAGAAGAGTGGCCAATGTATATTTCTTTATTGTTACTGTGATTGCGGTTCTTATTGGTAAGTGTGTAAATAAAAACATCTAAATACACTCTATTAACATTTCCTGTACAAAATATATTTGAGCAATTGAGAAGAGTGGCCAATGTATATTTCTTTATTGTTACTGTGATTGCTGTTCTTATTGGTAGGTGTGTAAATAAAAACATCTAAATACACTCTATTAACATTTCCTGTACAAAATATATTTGAGCAATTGAGAAGAGTGGCCAATGTATATTTCTTTATTGTTACTGTGATTGCGGTTCTTATTGGTAAGTGTGTAAATAAAAACATCTAAATACACTCTATTAACATTTCCTGTACAAAATATATTTGAGCAATTGAGAAGAGTGGCCAATGTATATTTCTTTATTGTTACTGTGATTGCGGTTCTTATTGGTAAGTGTGTAAATAAAAACATCTAAATACACTCTATTAACATTTCCTGTACAAAATATATTTGAGCAATTGAGAAGAGTGGCCAATGTATATTTCTTTATTGTTACTGTGATTGCGGTTCTTATTGGTAAGTGTGTAAATAAAAACATCTAAATACACTCTATTAACATTTCCTGTACAAAATATATTTGAGCAATTGAGAAGAGTGGCCAATGTATATTTCTTTATTGTTACTGTGATTGCGGTTCTTATTGGTAGGTGTGTAAATAAAAACATCTAAATACACTCTATTAACATTTCCTGTACAAAATATATTTGAGCAATTGAGAAGAGTGGCCAATGTATATTTCTTTATTGTTACTGTGATTGCGGTTCTTATTGGTAAGTGTGTAAATAAAAACATCTAAATACACTCTATTAACATTTCCTGTACAAAATATATTTGAGCAATTGAGAAGAGTGGCCAATGTATATTTCTTTATTGTTACTGTGATTGCGGTTCTTATTGGTAAGTGTGTAAATAAAAACATCTAAATACACTCTATTAACATTTCCTGTACAAAATATATTTGAGCAATTGAGAAGAGTGGCCAATGTATATTTCTTTATTGTTACTGTGATTGCGGTTCTTATTGGTAAGTGTGTAAATAAAAACATCTAAATACACTCTATTAACATTTCCTGTACAAAATATATTTGAGCAATTGAGAAGAGTGGCCAATGTATATTTCTTTATTGTTACTGTGATTGCGGTTCTTATTGGTAAGTGTGTAAATAAAAACATCTAAATACACTCTATTAACATTTCCTGTACAAAATATATTTGAGCAATTGAGAAGAGTGGCCAATGTATATTTCTTTATTGTTACTGTGATTGCGGTTCTTATTGGTAAGTGTGTAAATAAAAACATCTAAATACACTCTATTAACATTTCCTGTACAAAATATATTTGAGCAATTGAGAAGAGTGGCCAATGTATATTTCTTTATTGTTACTGTGATTGCGGTTCTTATTGGTAAGTGTGTAAATAAAAACATCTAAATACACTCTATTAACATTTCCTGTACAAAATATATTTGAGCAATTGAGAAGAGTGGCCAATGTATATTTCTTTATTGTTACTGTGATTGCGGTTCTTATTGGTAAGTGTGTAAATAAAAACATCTAAATACACTCTATTAACATTTCCTGTACAAAATATATTTGAGCAATTGAGAAGAGTGGCCAATGTATATTTCTTTATTGTTACTGTGATTGCGGTTCTTATTGGTAAGTGTGTAAATAAAAACATCTAAATACACTCTATTAACATTTCCTGTACAAAATATATTTGAGCAATTGAGAAGAGTGGCCAATGTATATTTCTTTATTGTTACTGTGATTGCGGTTCTTATTGGTAAGTGTGTAAATAAAAACATCTAAATACACTCTATTAACATTTCCTGTACAAAATATATTTGAGCAATTGAGAAGAGTGGCCAATGTATATTTCTTTATTGTTACTGTGATTGCGGTTCTTATTGGTAAGTGTGTAAATAAAAACATCTAAATACACTCTATTAACATTTCCTGTACAAAATATATTTGAGCAATTGAGAAGAGTGGCCAATGTATATTTCTTTATTGTTACTGTGATTGCGGTTCTTATTGGTAAGTGTGTAAATAAAAACATCTAAATACACTCTATTAACATTTCCTGTACAAAATATATTTGAGCAATTGAGAAGAGTGGCCAATGTATATTTCTTTATTGTTACTGTGATTGCGGTTCTTATTGGTAAGTGTGTAAATAAAAACATCTAAATACACTCTATTAACATTTCCTGTACAAAATATATTTGAGCAATTGAGAAGAGTGGCCAATGTATATTTCTTTATTGTTACTGTGATTGCGGTTCTTATTGGTAAGTGTGTAAATAAAAACATCTAAATACACTCTATTAACATTTCCTGTACAAAATATATTTGAGCAATTGAGAAGAGTGGCCAATGTATATTTCTTTATTGTTACTGTGATTGCGGTTCTTATTGGTAAGTGTGTAAATAAAAACATCTAAATACACTCTATTAACATTTCCTGTACAAAATATATTTGAGCAATTGAGAAGAGTGGCCAATGTATATTTCTTTATTGTTACTGTGATTGCGGTTCTTATTGGTAAGTGTGTAAATAAAAACATCTAAATACACTCTATTAACATTTCCTGTACAAAATATATTTGAGCAATTGAGAAGAGTGGCCAATGTATATTTCTTTATTGTTACTGTGATTGCGGTTCTTATTGGTAAGTGTGTAAATAAAAACATCTAAATACACTCTATTAACATTTCCTGTACAAAATATATTTGAGCAATTGAGAAGAGTGGCCAATGTATATTTCTTTATTGTTACTGTGATTGCGGTTCTTATTGGTAAGTGTGTAAATAAAAACATCTAAATACACTCTATTAACATTTCCTGTACAAAATATATTTGAGCAATTGAGAAGAGTGGCCAATGTATATTTCTTTATTGTTACTGTGATTGCGGTTCTTATTGGTAGGTGTGTAAATAAAAACATCTAAATACACTCTATTAACATTTCCTGTACAAAATATATTTGAGCAATTGAGAAGAGTGGCCAATGTATATTTCTTTATTGTTACTGTGATTGCGGTTCTTATTGGTAGGTGTGTAAATAAAAACATCTAAATACACTCTATTAACATTTCCTGTACAAAATATATTTGAGCAATTGAGAAGAGTGGCCAATGTATATTTCTTTATTGTTACTGTGATTGCGGTTCTTATTGGTAGGTGTGTAAATAAAAACATCTAAATACACTCTATTAACATTTCCTGTACAAAATATATTTGAGCAATTGAGAAGAGTGGCCAATGTATATTTCTTTATTGTTACTGTGATTGCGGTTCTTATTGGTAAGTGTGTAAATAAAAACATCTAAATACACTCTATTAACATTTCCTGTACAAAATATATTTGAGCAATTGAGAAGAGTGGCCAATGTATATTTCTTTATTGTTACTGTGATTGCAGTTCTTATTGGTAAGTGTGTAAATAAAAACATCTAAATACACTATTAACATTTCCTGTACAAAATATATTTGAGCAATCCAACTTACAGCTCTCTCCCCAATCGTAAAAGGTGCTCAGGAAGGATACCGTCCATGCCTGCAGCTTTTTCACGTTTAAGCTTTCCTATGGCTTTCGTCATTTCTTCGGGTTTTACCTCTCTGACTATTGGGTGGGTGTTAGCACACGTTTTTAATTTGTCTCTCAGTTTCTCTTTTAAGTGGTTTTTCTGCGTTTTCGAAGGTTTAATATTGGATGTCTCAAAAATACTATTGACTATTTGGTTTGGTGTTACTGTAGGCTCTCTCTTTGCTGGCGGGGCAGCACCTAGTTTCCTCAGAAGGAATCAGCTCTTTTGGCTAGAATGTGTGAAGTCTAGTTCCTCCATGCTCTCCGTTCATCTTTAACATCTCTCCTCATCCAGCAAGCCTATGAGGTGGTAGGCCTCCGTTTCATCCCCGCTCCGCTGGAATGTCTGCGTCTGCATTAACTTATCACATTCCTTATTCCAGCCTGGTATGTAGGATTTTAAGTGACCTTTGGGAATCAACCTTTGTGCCGCCACTTTCAGAAGTCTTTCACAGCGGGAATAGTTTTCTATACTTGGTTTAATTCTGTTTACGGCATCTTCAATGCATTTGGAGTAGTTTTCCCAGTTTGCCTTTTTCAAATTCCATCTGAGCAAATATGGTTGCTCCAAAACCGGGATATGTAGGCCGATGCTCACTATTACTGGAAGGTGTTGGCTATTGGGGAATCCCTTCAGTATAGTCTTGGTTGACATTATGGGTATGCCTTCAGTGTTTGTGGAAACAAAACATAAGTCGGGTGAAGTAGTTGTGCCCCATCGAGCAGATCGGAAGGTACCCCTCTGTTTTGAATCATATAGAAGGTGTAAGTTGTTTTCAGAGGGCCAGTCGCTCAGCATGTCTACATCTGCATCATCGTCAGTATATCCCCATTGAATACTGCGGGAATTGAAATCTCCAATGTAGATAGTTGGGTGTGGGTATGTTTTTATTGCTCCTTCCGACCAGCTTCTTGAAGGGGGCTTGTAGACATTAACTATATAGAGGTTTCCAACTTTAGTGATTATTGAGAACTCGTCTTCGTCGATGGCGTAGGCCTCAGGTGCTAGTCTTGGTTTTACGTAAGTGGCGATTCCTTGCCTTTTGTGGTTTTTATATGTAATGTATTAAGGTAAAACCAGGTACCTTCAGTTTGTGTGTGTCTTCTTCTGGGATATGGGTCTCCTGGATGTTCAGTACGCCCACCTGCTCTATTAATTTTCTCTTCCTTCGACATTTATTTGTCCTATTTCAAGGTTTTTTACTGGATTATCCAGATCGTCAGTTCGTTTAAAAGGTTTAAAAAGTTTTGGATTTTTACTCGTGGAGGGGTCTTTAAAAAGACCTTTTTTGCCAATGTGGTCATGAGTTCTTTTGACGTACGGCCGTCGGTTTTGTGCTATTTGGTTTCACATACATCCTCACATCCTCCTCAAACATTCCCTAAATACATCCTCTAACTTTCCCTAAACTAAGCGTAAATGGCAGGATTCGAACTTCGACCATTGGATTACTAACCCAGTGCACTAACCGTTCTTCTACCACCCATCTAATTCAATAAATTATTTCAAATTTTATTTATAATGAGTATGTATGACTTTGTATAAAAGGCCTTTATGGTTTTATAACTCCTTAAATTTTAGGCTTTGTCTATTATGAGAATCAAATATTTTTTTAATTGCATATACGCAAACATTGGAATTTTTTCCCTTTCGGGAGTAAAATAATATTTTTATTAACAAAATTTTTTAACATCTCAATAGAGACAAAGTGGGAATATTGTTGAAGAACCAGGAACTCGAGGCACCTACAGGGCTTACGTTCTGTCATCGGTTGGTTTATGTGATCACTTTATGCACTTGTGCAACGTTCACCAATTTTTCATTCTTATTGAGTTCCCTTATCAATGTAATTTTTGAAAGTTCTATGTATTTGAATAGTGTGTAACAATTCACCTGAAAATAAGGAACTATACTATTGCCATCTATGAAGTAACGGAAAATCCTTTTTTGTAACGCCATCTATTGAGAAATTAGTTTATGGGTAAACAATGAAAGGTTTTAAGGGGTTAGCACACTTGCTTGCAATGAAAGTATACAAAAAATACTACCATCTTTACTATGCTAATATTCAATCTAATTCCAAACTACTTCCCATTAAATTATTTGAGACTGAAGGGACAGGAAGGACTGAAGGACTGAAGGGAAGGGACGGATGGAGGGATTGAAGGGGTGGACTCATTCTGAATTTTTCACAACAAGTAAACAGTTCAAAATTACGAAAACAATTTTTTTGATGAGTTACCTTATTGCTTCACATTTACCTTCTCGAGGTATAAAAAACTAGTATTATTTAACATACTAACAAAACCTGACACACATATTCCTGCCTGTATATAAATATTTATCTCTGAAAATATAAAGATGGTTGATCTTTATTTAAACTTGGAATTTATAATATACTGTAGAAAATTAAATATTTTCCCTTCAGTTCCTCCCGTTTCTTCAGAAGAACCTTCTGTCCCTTCAGTTCTTACAGATTTTTATGTGCAAAAGTGAACATACCACTGGATCATTGAATAAATTCCAAGAAGATCATTTTTAGTAATATAATAAATTAATCAATTAAAATTCATAAGCTTTCTCGAGTGTGCACTGAATAAATCCCAAAAGTTTCATCGAAATTGGACAAATAATATACAAGTATATTGATCACATTCAAGCATACCTACAAATATACCTACATCCGTTTTTATCAGCCTGAGTCAAATTGAAAACACTGAGTTATCACCAAACAGTATTTTTTTTGTATGAGATTTGACGTTTTTTGTTTGTTTCTACAACAAACAAATTACAATTTTTAAATACTTGGAAAAGATTGTAAAAATCCAATCCTTAATCTAGCAGTAGTCATTAATTTGTAATTAATATTTCCTTTTTTTTGTAAATATGGAAAATGATAATAGGTATCCACCATATCTATTTGATAATCTCTCATTCAGATTTTTTCCATAGATAAATAATAGTGTCTTTATTTTTAAGATAGTCCTGTTTCACCCATAACAAGTTTGGTTCCTCTTGCCTTTGTGCTTGTTGTAACTATGGCCAAACAAGGATACGAAGATTGGTTGCGGCACGTAGCTGACTATTCTGTTAATAATGAGCGAGGTAAGGAATGATAATGAGATTTATTCTTCTACAAAGTACTTTGAGTTCTACAATACATACAGTTTTGTTTTTTTATTAAATAACTATAAATTATGTACATTTTCCAAATAGTTTAGCAGTTTATTAAATATATTCGAAGCCAAGTATGAAAACCATATATTTTTCTGTTTGTTCTCGGTACCTGACTTCTGAAATAGAAATTGTAAACTTTTTTATGGGATGTACACTTCTTATGAGTGGTTCACTCTAATTGATAATTAAACAATTCTTAGTGTCCATAATACCTATTATACATATTAATTTAAATGTCTTTAGTAAAATAAGGATAAGGAAATTAATTTGATTTATCAATATTATATTGTCATATCACATCATTAGATATAGGTATATTAAATGAATGAAATGAACATACATTACACTGTGTTAAGGTAGAGATTATTAAATGAATGAAATGAACATACATTACACTGTGTTAAGGTAGAGATTATTAAATGAATGAAATGAACATACATTACACTGTGTTAAGGTAGAGATTATTAAATGAATGAAATGAACATACATTACACTGTGTTAAGGTAGAGATTATTAAATGAATGAAATGAACATATATTACACTGTGTTAAGGTAGAGATTATTAAATGAATGAAATGAACATACATTACACTGTGTTAAGGTAGAGATTATTAAATGAATGAAATGAACATATATTACACTGTGTTAAGGTTGAGATTATTAAATGAATGAAATGAACATACATTACACTGTGTTAAGGTAGAGATTATTAAATGAATGAAACGAACATACATTACACTGTGTTAAGGTAGAGATTATTAAATGAATGAAACGAACATACATTACACTGTGTTAAGGTAGAGATTATTAAATGAATGAAATGAACATACATTACACTGTGTTAAGGTAGAGATTATTAAATGAATGAAATGAACATACATTACACTGTGTTAAGGTAGAGATTATTAAATGAATGAAATGAACATACATTACACTGTGTTAAGGTAGAGATTATTAAATGAATGAAATGAACATACATTACACTGTGTTAAGGTAGAGATTATTAAATGAATGAAATGAACATACATTACACTGTGTTAAGGTAGAGATTATTAAATGAATGAAATGAACATACATTACACTGTGTTAAGGTAGAGATTATTAAATGAATTAAATGAACATACATTACACTGTGTTAAGGTAGAGATTATTAAATGAATGAAATGAACATACATTACACTGTGTTAAGGTAGAGATTATTAAATGAATGAAATGAACATACATTACACTGTGTTAAGGTAGAGATTATTAAATGAATGAAATGAACATACATTACACTGTGTTAAGGTAGAGATTATTTTTTTTAGTGAGCGTGATTCGCTCATCCACATTAGTGAATGTAAAATGTCACGAAATACGTCCGGGGGAAATAGTAAAAATACCAAGAGACTGTGATGTACCGTGTGATTCTGTCTTGTTATGGACTTCTGATACTCGAGGGAAATGCTTTGTTACCACGGCTAACCTCGATGGTGAAACTAGTCTCAAACCTCTGAAAGTTCCTGCACCGTTGGCCAGAACTACATTTGGTAAATAATATTTACTTTACTTAGATTCATTATATACGACTTCATGAAGATATTGAAAGAGTTTTCATGATTGGAAATATAAAGTGTGCCAACTTTTTATTTCCAATCATGAACGGAAAAGAAAATCAATGCTGTAGAAATGAAACTATACAACACAAAAACAATAAAATAGAAGAAGCACATTGAAATCTAAAAGTCAGGATTTGCTCAAGAAAGGATTGGTACAGAGCGTTAATTATGAGACGGTGCAAGAATGTTCATAAGTACAGAAGTGTGTGGCTCTCAGTTATCTGCCTAAGAATAATGTTTGAAATTTTTATTTCATCAATTTTGACCGAACTCCATCTTAGGGCTTTTTAAATCAAATGTACTGACATGTCCTATATTAACGCCTATGTCATTCGGGATGTACACAAATATGCACACTTATTACCTTCTAATGTATGAAACTCAAGCAAATATTGTGTATCACAAAATCTGTGATACATAATATTTTTCATAAAGAAAAGGTAAAATTTAGAGACTTTTTAAAATAGCTAGAATAGTAATTACATACACACCATCACGCCATGTCCCTCGCGGGGTAGGCAGAGAACCGAACGCCACTTATTTCTATCTTGACACACATTCATCGCCTCGTCGACATTCAAAAATCGTCTTATACATGTTCGTCTGTTATACATGCTTCTGATATTTCCGTCTTTCAAAATACCGTTCACATGGACAATTTACAAATTAGATTGTAAGAGTTTGTATATTTTCACTTATTTGTTTTTGAATTTTGCAGAAGAGAAATGTAAAGAAAAAATAACATTGGAATGTTTAGAACCAGAAGCTGACATTTATGCATTTTATGGTAAAATAAAAATTGGTGAAGACATCAATTCACCACTCGGCGCTGAAAACTTACTATTGAGAGGATCGAGAGTTAAAAATACTGAATGGGCTATATGTTGTGCTGTCTATACAGGTTATTTTATTTACATACATATGTGGGTTGTGACTATTGCAAAATTATCCATTGCGTAAACAAATTTCTACAACTTAATATTTCAATACATATTCTCATTTGGACTCACATAAAGCTCTTTAATTATTGATAACAAAGTGTGGGGGAACAAATGTTATACAGCTTTTGTTCAACATTAATTTTCAAAAATATCACAGCAAATTAAATCTTGTGCTGGGCCATACAAAATCAGAGTGTGATTTTTCAACTTACGAAAATAATTTGTGAATTTTTTTTATAGGGAAGGAAACAAAGTTGGCTTTGAATTCTCGAATAACAAGAAATAAGTTTACTTCAAGTGAATCCTTCATCAACAAATACTTATTATTTTTCATAGTTCTTTTGATTGCCGAGATGTTAATTTCATTCTTCTTGAAGCGATATTTAGAAAACTTACATGTTGGATATGAAAAGTACTTGGGACAAGCCACCAGCAGTAACAGCATTGTCTCCATAGCCCAAGATGCATTTTCATTTCTTCTGTTGTATTACTACTGTATACCGATATCCTTGTATGTAACTGTTGAACTACATAAGTTTATAGGTGAGTAAGTTAAGTTTTAAATATTCTCATTCGTAATTGTGTTCAATGAATGGAGAGTAAGATTTCACTATTTTTATGCGTATCAACTCTCAATGGGTATCATGTAGAGAGGGCACTCTTGTGTTTCGTCGTGATGTGTTTTGTATTTGTGGCGTACGTTATACAGCATATACTTTTTTGTATCCTCTCTAGAGCCCAAATCGTAAGTTCGACTGACTTCATATATGTAAAGTGCATAAACTTAAAGTCGATTAGTTTTCCATAGACAACTGTCAATTACCTCTTTATGATTTCATAATTTACGGTGTATTTTTTATGTCTTCTCTACAGCAAAACTATAAGTCTGATTGACTTGATATTGATATAATATTATTTATATATATATATATATATATATATATATATATATATATATATATATATATATATATATATATATATATATATATATATATATATATATATATATATATATATATATATATATATATATATATATATATATATATATATATATATATATATATATATATATATATATATATATATATATATATATATATATATATATATATATATATATATATATATATAAATGGATGTACATATATTTGTTTGTTTGTATGTGGCCGATGCACTCTCCCAAACCAACCATCCAGTTGCGATGAAAAATTGGGGATTTACTCAGCTCATATCGGAGAAGGTTTATGCATTATAATTAATTTATTTATTTAATCGATAACTCACAAATTTTTTTTTGAATAAATTGTTTGGTATTGAAATGAAACTTTGTGAACTTGTTCAGCGTGCACACAACAAGGCTTAAAAAATAAAATTTATTTATTATCTTATCTCACACAAGAATTTACAAAAATTATCTATTTGGGATTGTCATTGAATTTTAGGGATTCGTTCAGCGCATAGCAGAAAGTCTATTTGAAGTTTAATTTAATTATTTAACTTCTCAAACAAAAGTTTTTGAAAAATTATCTATTTGGTAATGCAAAAAATAAATTTAAATAAAAAAAAATTAACATATCAATGATCAAATAAATAAAGAAAATTTTAAATAAAAAAAAATTAACATCTTCTGTATATTAATACGTGAAGCTAAAATGTTAAGTACAATTTCCGGATAAATGGGCGCACGAAGGAGTTTGAGATTTGGCATACATAAAGTTTATATGGAGGAGGACTGCAGAAAAATAATATTAATACATAATATGCGTTATAAATAAATTAAATCAAATAAAAAATATTTCACATCAAACCATTTATTGTGTACCATGGAACGGTGAAGGGAGGGAAAACGTAATTTTAATATACCCGCGTAGTATGAAAAATATTCCGATAACCGAGGTAGGTAGGTAGGAAATATTCATTCTTTTTATTCCATGTTCTGCGGTCACATTTAAATGTCATTGTGGTATTTACGGCGCATACGCAGTTGTTTAAATTCAAATATAAGAACATTTTAGAGGAAAATACATATTTGTATACCTACCTACTGTGAAACAATATAAACGGTAGGTACTTGCACAGTAATTTCATTTATAAAATTGACTTGCAATACATGAAGAGAAAACTGTGTTCCTTGATGAAAACATGATATCTATATTATAAATTTGAATGTTTGTATGTACATATGTACCCATATATGCATGTGTTGAATGCGCTCCTAAACCGTTCATCCGATTGCTATGAAACTTTGGTGAATTGTCGAGAGTATACCAGGGATGGTTTCTGGATCAAAAAGAATTTCTTCTTCTTCATCGAATATTAAGTCATTTTACCTATGAAGGTGGACTATATTGGAATCCGTTCATCCGATTGCAGTGAAACTTTGGTGAATTTTCGTGCGTATGCCCGGGATGGTTTCTGGATTAAAAGATTTTTCTTCTTCTTCTTCATCGGGTAATAGGTCATTTTACCTATGAAGGTGGACTATCCTGGGACAAGGTTCAATTTTCCTTCCATCTCTTCGCAGGTTTCTGGATTTAATCTTTTATCTTCTTCGTTATATTTTCTTAACTTACTGAAGGGACGGGAGGTACTGAAGGGACGGGAGGTACTGAAGGGACGGGAGGTACTGAAGGGACGGGAGGTACTGAAGGGTCTGAAGTGACGGGTGGTAATGAAGGACCATATTTAATTATACAAGCAATACGAAGTTTGCCGGGGGTTCACTATCTATATTAAATTATAAATTTCATAAGTATTGCAGAGAATTAAAGCAAATAACACGCAATAATGAAATATTTGTAAGCATACACTCGCAGATTACGATTTATGATACATATAAACAAATTGCAAAAAACCAATACAAATTTTAATGTGTTAAAACTAGGTAAGTAGGTATATGCATATATGTAGAAATTACTAATGTATTGTCAACCTTGAATGAAAAAAAAATATGTGAAATTGCATATTTGTATGAAAATTTTTTATAAAAAGAAGTAAAATAGCTAATGCATGGGAAACTGTGTAGTAGAGAGTTTAGTGTTGGCCACAACTACTCATTTCACTGCTATTTAAATAGCTGAAATCTTATTACTAGACGAAATAAAGTCATTGAAATTTCTTTTTGTATTGTGTGGCGGCAGAGCGGTTAGCAGCTCTGGGTTAGTAATCCAGTGGTCGTGAGTTTGAATCCTGAGGAACGTATGAGGATGTTTAATATGTATTTGTTACAAGAATATATTCATTCTTTTATAAAAATTATTCTTGATGAATTAAATGAAAATTATTATATTGTAAGTATTTTTATTTTTAAAAGTAATGTCACAGTAGCTTTTTATTTCAGGGTCCTTGTATTTTGATTGGGATGAAAGGTTATATTGTTCCGAGACAAATCAACCCGCTTTGGCTAACAATTCTGACTTGAACGAAGAGTTGGGACAGATAGAAATTTTATTTTCCGATAAAACGGGAACCTTAACAAAAAACGACATGTACTTCCAGATGTGTTCTGTTAACGGACAATTGTATATTGAGAAAGACAATCGTCTATATGAAATGAACCACAGTTGGGAAAGAAGGGAGACAGTACAAGCCGTGGCAACATTGAATGTAAGTTTTGGAATACATCTGCATAATATACAGGTTGACCGTCACTTATTTTTTATTCTCAATTTAATAGTTCTTGTAAAATGTAATTTTTTATACTTGTTCATCTGAGATAAATCGAAAATTATGAAATAAATTGAGTCCAGTTTCTTTAAAAATATATTATTTTATTTTCAGCTAGATTTAGATTTTTTCTTTAAAGTTCTTGCATTGTGTCATACTGTACAAGTTGAGGAAACGGAGAATTGGAGTTCTTTGAATGGTAAAAATAACCTGGATCAAAACTGTAATACGGTATCAGACAAAATAAAGTATCAAGCCATGAGTTCCGATGAAATTGCATTTGTGAGAGCCGCTGCTAACAGGGGAATTGTTTTTTGTGGAGATGATGCTAGTCACATATTCATTAGGAAAAATGGACAAATTGAACCTTATGAGAAACTTCAAGTTATTGAGTTTACATCAGCACGAAAAAGAATGTCCATTATTGTAAAAGATTCTATTGGAAGGGTGAGAGAGTTATTATTGATTTCAAAAGAATTTGAATTTAATATATTTATAAAACATACATAATATTACCTATATTTCACGAAAAACGGGTAGATACTACATAGGTATGTCAAATATTAATTTAAAAACATACCCAATAACATAACTATGTACCTACACCGAGACTCTACTGACTAAAGGCAGTAGTTCCTAGTGTGGTTTTGCAATATACTTAAAAAAAACCCAATAACACAACTATATATGTATGTACTTACACTAAGACTCCATTGAATATTTTTTTTTATCCAACTGTCGATTTTTTCAACAGAATTTTATTCTCTTAACCTATCGACAAAGTTTCAACCCAAGATTTGTATGCAGAGTCTATATTTTTCGCGGCTTTTCCAACTTTGAAGTAAAAAACACCAACTTAGAGGCTTCACAGCATATATGTTCTATATACGGATTTAATCAGAATTCGGAGTAGAATATTTAGTGTGTTTTTGTGTGTGTCCGTCCTCCCCTTATAACGATCCGCTCAATTTACAGAGCTCAAAATTTCAGAATATATAAATAGTTATAGGCCTACAAAACTTTTATACTCAGAATTTGGAATTTTCGTTTCAGTCAGGGGTTATCAACTTTTGAATTTTCACTTTATTTTTCCATATATCTCAAAAACCATAAAAGCTAGAACGCTGTAAATTGGTATGAATATAAACAAATACAAAATATTAAATTCGGTTTTTCAAAAAAAAAATACAGAGATTCATAAAAATATTAAGAATAAAATTTATGTGTTTAACTGTCTATATTTCCAAAGTTTTTAAAAATATCGATAAAAGCCGAAACACCCCAACTAGATAATTTAATTTTCTATAAAAAATATTAGTATTGTAGTAGTACTAAATAGTTTGAAACTTAATCTCCAAACATACATACCTACATATCATCATGTTGTTTTCATATTCTGGGTAGGAAAAAAGGACTGACCTCCATACTATCCTATCTTGACATACATACCTACACGTGTTGTATAGAAAACAAAATATCTTAAAATATTCAATAATTTGGATTTATGGTTTGGTACTTATTCTTCAACTATACATACTATCCCTATCGACAGTTGGATCTCATGTGTTACATGCAACTAGTCATATTAAAATTCTGTATTATTTGACTAAAGACAATAGTATTTTTTTTTTTTTTTTTTTTTTTTATATATATAGCTTCTCGGGCAACTAACAGGTACTATGTCAAATAATTATTTAACACGCACCCAATAACAAGTTGCCACATTCTGGAGACTTACGATATTAATCGTCTCACAGATCCAGACTGAAAACACAATTTTAAAAACTGTGTCTCCATCGGGAATCGAACCCGGGACCCTTGGATCAGCAGTCAGATATCCAACCAACTGAGCCACGAGGGCCGACTCGTGGCCCTCGTGGCTCACGAGGCTCATATTTAGAGCGGTTTTGCAATATAATTTAAAAAAACCTAATAACACATTTATGTACCTACACCAAGACTCCACTAACTAAAGGCAGTAGTACCTAGCGTGGTTTTGCATAAAGATTTTAAAATGGTTTACTAAAGGTAGGCGCGCATGGAAGCTAATTTCATCGGCCGATTAATAATCGGTGAGTTACAACATACGAATTACATGTAAGAGCGCGCATGAAAGCTAACAGAATCGGCCGATTTTTTATCGGCCAATAAATTAATCGGCCGATAATAATCGGCCGATTTATTTAAGCTTCCATGCGCGCCTTACCTTATTTTTGCTTAATACACATAATTATTTTATACTAATTTTATATTGTTTTATTATGTACCTAGTTTTACTTTTTTTCAAACAATCATGTATGTACTTACATGATTGTTTTTATTATTATTATTTATTATTAAATTTAATTAAATATATAATACATATATCAAGAAAAAAAACAGTAAAAAATATAGAAAAAGATACACAGTAAGTAAAAACATATTTCTCTTTACCAGAGTACAAGCACTCGTGTGTAAAGGAGACATTTAAAAACAAGACACAAAATATTATAATATATAATTATTATTTATACAAAAAGAAGTTAATATAATTTAAAAATCAGTCAAATTTGAACAGTTTATTTTATTTTTTATTTTTCTTTCGAATAATGAATATTCATTTGCCAGTCTCAAATCTGTTTCAAGTTGATTGAACCATACCGCTCCATTGTATGTGTAGTACCTATTATGATTTTGTATGTGTGTATATCTTATTTATGTATGTAAAACAAATTGATGCCGTAAATAAATAAATTAACAAGTTGCCACATTCTGGAGACTTGCAATATCTATTGTCTCACAGATCCAGACTGAAAACACAATTAAAAACTGTGTCTCCACTGGGAATCTAACCCAACCGAGACCTTTGGCTCAGGAGTCAGATATTTAACCAACAGAGCCAGGAAAACTGATGATTTTTTTCAGGAAGAAATAACTACAATAGTATTAATATAAAAATGAAGTAATAGTGATTTTTTATGGCGTGTTTGGAATAGTTTTTGTTTTTGACAGAATAAAGGTAATTAATTTGATTTAACATTACAGATATGGTTGCTATGTAAAGGAGCTGAGAGTTCAGTGTTGCCATTGTGCAAAGATGATCATCTTCTTGCTGTGACCAACTCTCATGTTCAATACTTTGCAGAACATGGATTACGAACTCTGGCTATAGCCTTCAAACAACTTACAGTGGAACAATATGAAAACTTAAATGAAGGTAGGTATTTATTTTGTCATACTTTGTAATCTGGTTGGTTGGAAGAAATTGTCTGATGGCAATATATATTTTTTTTTTTTTTTTTTATTTATTTATTTATATATATAGAAATAAAATATAACAATTTAACAATTTAAATACTTATAATAGCATACACAAAAAATATTTTATTCATATTACCCCCCAAAAAGAGCTTATACTCGTGGTTTGGGGGGGATTCCTATATAAACTAAAAATTAATCTTCATTATCATAATTCATCAAAAACCAATAATGTACACAATATCAAAAGAAAAATAAAGAACAGAAAAAAACATGCAATTAAAATACAGAGCAGAAAAAAACATGCAATTAAAATAAATTAAATATTAAACAATTCCATTAGAAAGTTATAAAATAAAAAGAGACTTAACAGCATTTTTATAGTTATCAAAATCAGTTGTATTTAATTTATATTTACCGGTCAGCTCATTAAACCATTTAACACCTTGGTATGTATAATGGAGCTGGCCGGTAGTCGTTTTTAATAATGGTATATCAATGTTTGTCTTTCTTCTTGGATGTTTTCTTGAATTAGTGGTTGGATATAAATTTCTTATGAAATGATCTTTAAATATCTGGTAAAGAGATGCTCTTTTAAAAAGTGAATTTATGTTGAGAACATTAAAATCCTGATAAAGTTGGTTTGTTGGATAATCAAAAGGTTTCTTAAGGATGATTTTAATAATGGTGTTTTGGACTATTTGTAAAGGCTTTAAATTAGTTTTGAAAGCTGCACCCCATCCTATAATCCCATATTGTAATATAGATTGTGCAAATGCAAAATAAACCTGTTTTAATGATTTTAATGGAATTATTCGACGTAATTTAATGAAAACATAATATAATTTTCTTATTCTAATGACTATTAAATTTATTTGTTCTTTCCATTTAATGTTGTTGTCGATCATGATACCAAGATATTTTATACTTTTCGTGCGTTTTAATTCAGTGCATTTATTCTGGCAAATCTCATGACTTTCATGATGATGAATTTTCAGGAACAGGTTATTAGGAGCATCTCCAACGAGCGTGAAGGGTATGAAAAAGGTTTTGTCAGTATTTAAAGATAATAGGTTATCATTGAACCACTTTTTTGCTATGTTAATGTCATTATTAGCATCTTTAGTTACCTCTCTCCAATTTATATTTTCATTCAGTATTATTGTATCATCCGCAAAAGAAATAATTTTTCCCTTAACATTGAGTTTAAGCAAATCATTAACGTAGATAATAAACAAAATAGGACCAAGAACGGTTCCTTGCGGAATTCCGAATTGAGATGTCTCGAAGTCACTTGTGAGGTCATTAATTCTGACAAACTGTTTCCTTTGGTATAAGTAGCTTTGAATCAATTTTTTAGCATTTCCAGTAATTCCTATTGTATTTAGTTTATTAATCAGTTTATTATGAGACACACTATCAAATGCCTTACGAAGGTCGAGGAAAATTCCCAGAGATTTATGTCCCTTGTCAAGAGCCTTATATACATGTGTTGTAAGTGCAGCAATAGCATCTTGTGTACCCATTTTTTCTCTGAATCCAAATTGATTGGGACTTAAAATATTTTTTTTATAGATATATTGTGTCATTTGTTTTTTAATAATCCTTTCAAAAATTTTGGCAATGTTAGAAATCAATGATATGGGTCTATAATTTGAAACATTCTTTGCATCACCCGACTTGTAGATTGGAGTTACAATCGTTTTTTTATAAATCGAAGGGAATATGCCGCTTGAGAGGCTTACATTTACCATATGTGTTATAGGTTTACTTAAATTGTAAGTATTTTGTTTCAATATTAAACTGGTAATTCCATCAAAACCGGGGGCGGATCCTCCCCTCAGTGAATGTATAATTTTTTTGACATCTTCTGTTGATATAATTTCAAATGTCAAGATATTTTCTGGTGAGTCATTGTCAAGGTCAATTTGCTCTTCAGTATGATTACTGTTAATATTGTATGCAAGTTCCTTGCCAACATTGCTAAAAAATATATTAAAAGCATTAGCACATTTGATTGGCTCTTTATTGACGTTGACAGGTATTCCCTCTATGTCTAATGTTTCAATATTATGTTTTTTCTTTTGTTTATTTATAATTTCATTGAATGTTTCCCAAATTTTTTTACTGTTATTTTCAGCTGACTCAATTTTTCTTTTATAATAATTTTCTTTAGCATATCTTATTAATTTAGTTGTCATATTTCTATACTTTTTATAAATGTTCATTTGCTGTGGAAATCTTTTAGCAAGTTTATAAAGTTTTTCCCTCTTTCTAATTGATACTACAATACCGTGTGTGATCCACGGTTGTATTTTTTTATATTTTGCATTATAAGTTTTCTTTATATAAGTAGCATCTTCAATGTGTTTATTAAGTGTGGTATAAAATTCATATGCACAATTGTCACTATCAGTTGAATCGTATATATTAGTCCATGTTTCCAGTTCTAGACTAACTCTTAATTTTTCGTGATTTATTTTTTTTGTAAATATTAAATTCGTTTCTTTGTCATTATTTGTAGTGCTATCAATTCTGTGTGAAAGAATGCACGTATGGTGGTCAGTGATAAAGTTTTTCCATATAATGGAATTTAACGAATTAATTTTTTTTATATCAATATTACTCCAAAAGTGATCAAGACAAGACGGTGATTGGCCATCTACTTCTCTTGTAAAATTTTGTAAACATAATTTGAAATTCATTTCAGTCATCATATTAATGTATTCCGATTTTTCCCTGCTATCATTGTTTTGTGCGATGTTTATATTTATATCACCTGTAACAATGATGTTATTCCCCTTATATTTCATTATCAATTCCTTCAACTGTTCAATAAAATAGAATACATTCGACTTATGTGTTCGATACAATCCTATAACATAAAATATATTATTATTGTAATTCAGTTTTACAGTTAGACAATTGACAAATTGCATAGTTTCCTCTATGACAGATATATCTGAATATTTTTCACTAATAAACATAGAGATACCACTATTTTTATTAATTTCATATAAAGTATTAAAGTATCTGTAGGTTGGTAAATAATAATTTTCTGAATATTTATTTATATGCGCTTCAGTTAAAATAATACAGTCCGGTTTGTTTTTAATTGAATTTAACATAACTATAAATTCATCAAAATTCTTTTGCATACTTCTTATGTTTAGATGTAATATTATGATGCCATTTTTTATTCTATTTAATAAATCATTGCATTCATAAGCTGTGAAACAAATGTTTTCTGTTACATTAAAACTTTGATCAATTTCAGTCACTAGGTATTCACACATTGCATATAATTATTATTTGTTTAATAAAGTACGCTTTCTTATCATATTTATTCTCTTCATATATTCAGGACATGATAAATTATACGCTTCATGGTTTGCATTTACATCTTTTTGCTTCTTTCTATGTCCTGCAGTCATGCAGTTCACACATTTGTAAGTCTCCGATTTGCACTCGTTTGTATCGTGATTCCCAGAACACTTTCCACAGACAATGTCAGCCTGACACTCAGTATGCTTGTGATTGTATCCTTGACATCTATAGCATCTCCTAGTACTGAATTCTTCTCTTACATAATGTTCACCCCAGTCAATGTTAACATATCTGTTTACCAACTTTCTGTACGTTTCTGGAGAGACTTCTATTATAGTACTGTATGATTTCTTAAGTTTGTTCATACGGTTAAATATAAGTTTAATATCATCGTCTTTATTTATATAATAATTTTGAAATATCAACTCTTCTATCAATTCTTCCTGGTTATAATTTTTGCTGAGTCCAGTTATGAGAAGCCTAGGATAACGAGGTTTTGTCAAATGTACTTCATAGTCACAACCCAGTTTTGAATTTATTTCTTCCTCCAATATTTTATTATTTGCTTCGCTGTTTGTTTTTATAGCAATGCCTCCTTGATTCAGTGGTTTTAAAAGAGAAATACCAATACCCAACTTTGATGGCGAAACTTTCTTTTTAATTTCTATTTTTGTATCTTCACTATTTACATTTTTTGAATTTTTGGGCTTAATTATCAAACAGGAAGACGTAAAAGTCCTCGATCTTTCATGTTGTTGATTGAGGTTCAAGGCATCTGAAAATTTTTTCACACTATCGACCTCTACAGTAGGTATAAAAATTGGGGTTTATTTTCTTTTTGTTTTAATATTGCATTTTCTGTTTTAAGAGTTGACAATATAATTGAAAGCTTTCCAACGTTTGCCAAAATATTGTTTGTAGCTTGAGCTACTTGTCTTCTCATGTCATTGTTCATGCGACTATTTTCAGCAAGTATAATAGTTGTAATAGTTTTAACATCGGCCTCAGTTCCAGCAATCAGATCAAAAGCCGTATCCAATGGTACATGAAGGAGCCCACCAGGACCAGAGTCAACAATTTCATTGACTTTCATATCACTAGAATCCATGTCTTTACTAATCTGAGTCATTAATAATCTTCACTTGACTTTACTACACTCAAGGTAGGAATAAATATTTTTCAGTAGGTAGGATATCAATGAAAAGGGTATACACTGGAATATCTCGCTCACCTTAGATGTTAGCAAATAGCTATCACAGACTTTTTCATACAGAAAAATTTGCTTGTTTTAATGATATAACTATAAATAAAGCTACACACCTCCTACGTGCAGCGTTCAACAAATAAGATTAAAAAAACACTTTTTCACTGATAACTTTTTTGTTAGGTGCCACTCTTGCTTCATATATACACCATTGCTTTTATAATAAGAAAACCTTTCAAATGATGTATAACACTATAGAAAACTGTTAACAAAACTATATTAAACTATTTTTTTTTGGGAGATGTAAATATATGTGCAATAACAATAATATCACAAATTCGAAATCGAAATTTGTTTATATTATGTACAAAAAGATTAGTAAATAAATTAATAATTCTTTTAAAAAAATTGTGTCAGCACGGACTGTGCTCACTGGACGGCCGAGGGATGTATGGCCGCATCCCTCGTGGCCAGAGCAGCTGCAAACCGCACCAAAAGGTGTCGGTTAGGCTCGCTCCACATCGGCAGCCGTGGACGTGACACCTGGAGTGCCGAAATGGATCGGCGCACCACCATTCGACGAGAGAGACGTTTTCCCGGACCGAAGCGGGTGCTGAGTTTGGAAAGTGTTCCAAACGCTGTTGGGCCGCGCTGGACCCTGGAGCAGCGGCCTGCATCTCCTTGAGACTCGCGCCGCCGCCGTTCGTTCCCGCCAGTCGCCCGACCGGCACCTGCCGGTGTCTGGGACCCGAGGTTGCTTTCGCCGATAGCCCTGCCCCTTCGCCCATCGACGATCCGGTCCATTCCGGCATTGGCGGTGCATCAGCACGCCCATGGCCGAGAAGGGAAATTTATGTGTGCCCCAAGACAACAATATTTGTGACATTATTTCTCCGTGTGACAATAATTTGGCTATGTTGGTTTTTAAAGTTATTTATTTTATTGAATCCATTTTAACGTGTGACGTCCAATATTGACTTATTTATTTTAAATTTGTGACGTCCTAATTTATCGACAATTTCATTCATTTTAATTATTTATTTTATTAGACATTTTAATATTTTATTTTGTGACAAAATCATGCCGTCTGACCATTAACAATTTGACATTCTTTTCTTTGTATAGTCAGACCACGATCGCATTAATTTTTTCTTTTAACCCAAACTGTGACGTGAAATTTACTGTGCTTCAACCTGATATTGACATTAAATAGGTGAGCTCATCCTTCCAAGCCTCTTGGGAGGAGGGTATCAGTAGGAAGATGTATATGTACTTGTTTAACAAAGACATATTCATTTTTATTTAAAAAAAAATCTTATGAGATTTTTTAACTGTCAAATTTTATAAATTATTTTTCGAATTTTCATAGAAAAAATCGAGTTCAGATTTTGGCCACAATAATAATAATAAACACATCCTTGTACCCTGCAAAAGTGGAGTTTATTAACATATGGCAATTTATTCTTACTAACTAGTGCTTCCAGTCCAGATAAGCAATATTTGGGTGAGAAATAATTTAATTTTCTGCTCTGCTGAGAATCGAACCCAGGGCGCCCGCACATAAAACAAATGGCTTACCAATTGTGCCACGGCGGTCGGCACTTGTTAACAATTTGTTTGTAAATTCGCTGATAGAAGTCGAAAAAGCAACCATGCATATGGATTTTTTTACTCTCCACACTATGGAATAGTGGAGAGTCATGATTTCACTAATTTTAAGCATATTTTTTTTTACATCAATTTCTCAACGGGTATCATGTAGAGAGTGCACACTGTGAGTTTCGTCGTGATGTGTTTGTATGTATGGCATACAGCGCTCAGCATAAGGACTATCCTTTTTGTGTCCTCTCTACAGACCAAACTATAAGTCCGATCGACTTCATATTAACATCATATGTGTAAAGTGCATAGACTTAGAGCCGATTAGTTTTCCATAGATATCCATTAATTTCTTCTCTATGATTTCATCTGTCCAAATTTTCAAAATGCTCTCACAGTTTGGAAAATTGAGGTATTTTTATACTCTTTGAAATTGTGATACAATAAAAATACACCCATCAAAAATACATTCAAGGATGTCGAAATTTAAAGAAAAAATCTATGGTCTGCCATATCAATCTATATTATAAATTTGAATGTTTGTATGTAACTATGTATGTGTTGAATGCGCTCCTAAACCGCTCATCCCATTGCGATGAAACTTTGGTGAACTGTCGAGAGTATACCAGGGATGGTTTCTGGATCAAAATTTTTTTTCTTCTTCTTCTTCTTCATCGGGTATTAGGTCATTTTACCTATGAAGGTCGACTATCCTGGGAATCGTTCATCCGATTGCAATGAAATTTTGATGAATTATCAAGCGTATGCACGGGATGGTTTCTGGATTTAAAAAAATTTTATCATGTCATTTTACCGATGAAGATGGACTATCCTGAGAACCGTTCATCCGATCGCAATGAAACTTTGGTGAATTGTCGAGCGTATGACCGGGAGTAACTGAAGGGACGGGAGTAACTGAAGGGACGGGAGTAACTGAAGGGACGGGAGTAAATGAAGGGACGGGAGTAACTGAAGGGACGGGAGGTACTGAAGGGACGGGAAGTACTGAAGGGATGGGAGGTTTTGAAGAGTCTGAAGCGACGGGTGGTTATGGAGGACGATTTTTAATTATACAGGCAATACGAAGTTTGCCGGGGGTTCACTAGTGTGAAATAAATTTCATATTTGTATGAAAAATGTATATAACAGAAATAAAATAGCTTCAGTATGGGAAAATTGAGTGATTAACTTCATATTGATATTGTATGTGTCTCTATAGACAAGTGTATTTTTTACTCTCCACTTCTATCTTCCTCAAGTGGTAGGCAGTGAGAACCGAACACCGCATTCTTCTATCTTGACACATATACATCGCCTCATCAACATTGATACATTGTCTCATACGTGCTCATCTTGATAGTAATGCAATTTTATTTAAAATTTCTCAACAGGTATCATGTAGAAAGTACATACTATGAGTTTTGCAACAATGTTTTTGTGTGTATGGTGTATTTTGAAAACTTTTGTCCTCTGGGAATCTTATATTTGTTTAAGAATCTAATAGAAATGTACTTCATAAAAATGCATTTAGAGATTGTCAACCTTTCAAGAAGAAAAAATGCATGCTTACTATGGTGTGGAGAGTTTAGTGTTGGCCACAACCCACTGTTTTTTTTTTTAATTATGCGTTTCTGGAAATAATGATTCTTTTGGGATGTACTTTCAGTGAATGAAGTGTAGGGCAAACTGATATGCGCAATTGCATTGTACGAGAATAGTGAAGCATGTTTTTGTGTCAATGATGCAGTGGTTCACAATAAAAAATGACATCAGACAGGGGTGCATGCTCTCACCATGTCTCTTCAATCTGTACATTGACTTCTGCTTAAGAGCTTTTAGGAATGAAAGAAAAGGCCTGAAACTAAGCACTATAATAGTGTTTGATTTGATGTATGAAGAAAATAAAAATGTGATAGCAGAAAGCATGTAATATTAGTTTTATGAAATTACAGAAATATGTCGACTAAACATGGATATCCATGGACGAGCTAGTGGTGCGGGTCAAATGAGATTTGTAGAGGAAGGACTTACACTGTTGGGAGCAACTGGTGTGGAAGACAGACTACAAGATAATGTTGAGAATACACTAGAAGCATTGAGAATGGCTGGAATTAAAATATGGGTACTAACCGGAGATAAGGTGAGAAATTTTGTCACATGATATTCAATAAAAAATAGTAACACTGGAAGTAGTTGTTCATTTTTGGTTTGTTTACAAATTTTTTAATAAACATTTAACTTAAATAATTTATTTTAAATTTCTTATATTTGTTTGTACTCTCTCTCTCTCTCTTGTACTCATGGCTGAGGATGGTGGTTGTAGTCTATGGCTCTTTGTGTGGCCTGCTTCCATGTTAATCCGTTCTAGGTAGAACATAGAGCACCAGTCACTGAAGAACACAAAATTTATTTGTACCATGAAGCTATAATACTAATTTGTACATTTTTTTGATAATTTGTTTGTATATTGGAGTTCAAATCAGTAAGAGATTAATTTATTACAATTTTTTTTTCAATACAATTGATCATCAATGTATTTCTGCTTGATTTAAGGTTGAGACAGCGATAAATGTTGCTCAATCCTGTGGGCACATTCCTGAAAAAACAGAGAAGTTGTTTTTAACCGATGTGGTGACTGTAGAAAGTTTGAATGTCCAGTTGGAAGAGAATCTATTTATATCTGAACACAGCACTGCGCCCCTAACTCTCATAATGGATGGACAAAGTTTTGCACTCATTACGGGCAAACTTGAACAGGAGAAATTTGTTAAAATGTCTCTCAAATGTGAAGCTGTTATTTGCTGTAGACTTTCACCCATGCAAAAAGCACAGGTATTTATTTAATTATCTTTAGAGAGTACATTCAAAATAATATATAATTATCGCCTGTATTGAAGTTGAATTTTACATAAATACTAAAGAAAGTTTAAACAGAATTTGGTTGTAAAGCAAGAAACAAATGAATTAAATAAAAATTAACCCACAAATCATAAATTTAAGTACTAAGTTGCGCTTACATACAGTTGGGTGCATATAAAATTGGTCGAAAAGAGCCACTGAAAGAAGACTTATATTTGTTTATGATCCTCTTGAGTCACCTACAGTGTAAATAATTTTTTTTTTAGTGATATTGATATGTGGAAAATCATAATTTGACTACTATTTGAAGTCTTTTACATACCGTTTGATGTAATAAAAATTAAAAGTACATTATTTCTCTGTTGTCTTTTCCAGATAGTTAGATTAATAAAAAAAAGTCCCGAAAGGCCAATAACAGCCGCTGTGGGAGACGGTGCAAATGATATTTCTATGATACAAGAAGCTCATGTTGGATTTGGTATATTTGGTAGAGAAGGACGCCAAGCAGCAAGGTTGGATACCTACTTTTTTCTCAAAACTATATTATTCTTGTGCTTCCCTAAACTAAGCCAAATATTCTTGTTAAGTTAATGAAATTATTGATACAGGATAGTATGACATTAGACTCGGAATCAAGATATGCAAATATGAAAATAATATATTTCTTGTAAACAATGTTCATAAATACTTATGAATGTATTCAAAATTTCTGTTGCGTTTTTTATGAGTGTGTAATTGATTGCCAAATCAATAATTGATTGTAAAATTTGAATCGGAGATTGTCAACTGGTTCATTTTCATCAACTTTATTATCAGGTTATAAAATTGAAAATTTGGTTGAATAGATAAAATGCACTATTTCTAGTTTTGTATCAAGATTCATTTGGTGATCCCCTAATTAGTTATGTACCTCTATGTACATATCAATGGTGACAAAAATAATTTATTTAAACAGTGGTGACTAATACATCGACCGCCGTAGTACAGTTGGCAAGCCGTTTGGTTTCTGTGCGGGCGTCCTGGGTTCAATCCCCATTATTTAAATTCATTTCTCACACTAATATTGCTTCTCTGGGCTGGAAACATTAGTTAGTTGGAAGAAATTGGCATATGGAAATAAACTTGCAACTTGCGCAGGGTGCAAGGAAGTGTTATTAATACCTACTGAGCAATACAGCAAAACAATGTCTATTATAACTATTTTTTCATTAATAAGTACCTATATGCAATAAATTTAATATCCTCTTTTACCTATCTGCTGCACTACCTAATGACGCATGCAGTTTGTATGTAGGTATACAGGTTTTATAATATCAAAAATAAAACATTCTATAGCAATACCTTTGGTTGCCAATATCTGTACACGAAGGAAAGAGACCATCTTACCCAAAATGCACTCATAAATTGGCCCAGGTATAGACGTTATTAGTTTTCCATAAACAATAAATCTAACAGTGCAATTTTTTTCTATGACTTCACCTGTCAAAAGTTAACAATGCTCTGATTATTGTTTTCAAAAATAATGTGTTAAATGAATTAATGATAAATAAAAATAGGTACTTATATTATGATAAATGTAGGAACTTTGTGTGCTATTTCTTCTTCTTCTTCTTCGTTTCCTCAATGCTGAGGGTCGTGATCTATGGGGCCGCTAATGGACAGAACGAGTTGCCTCCAGTCCTCTCTGCCCTCCGCAGCTCGCACCACCGAATAAAGGTCGTTTCCAGTCATCTCCTTAATCTGGTCACACCATCGCGCAGGAGATCTGCCTCTACTTATTTTGCCTGGTACACTTCCTGTGATAATACTTTTTTCCAGGTTACCTGGCTCTCTCCTGGCGGTGTGACCAAAGAAACTCAATACCCGGCGGCTGCATACTGTAGATAATCTTTCTTTTATTTTAAGCTCTTTAAGGACCGAGTCATTCGTTCTTCTTGCAGTCCACGGAATTCTCAGCATGCGACGCCAACACCACATTTCAAATGCGTCAATCCTGTCACAATCACGGGACTTCATTGTCCAGGTTTCGGCTGCATATAGGAATATTGGGAAGATGAGAGTTCTGATGATATTAATTTTGGTGGAGTTGGAAATATCTTGTGTGCTATTTTTGTTTCCTAAATAAAATAATAAAGAGAAATCTGTAATTTCAGATGTGCTGATTTTGCTTTTACAAAATTTATGATGTTAAAGCGTATATTGTTAGTTCACGGACATTGGTACTATCAAAGACACGGAACATTAGTACAATACTCCTTTTATAAAAATCTCACTTTTGTTAATCTAATGGTAAGCATATATACATTTCACTATTTTTTTAAAGAATGAACTTGT
Source organism: Molanna angustata (assembly GCA_963576475.1). Classification (NCBI taxonomy): domain Eukaryota; kingdom Metazoa; phylum Arthropoda; class Insecta; order Trichoptera; family Molannidae; genus Molanna; species Molanna angustata. The sequence goes on from OY754977.1 coordinate 23,220,877, forward strand.
CCTTGTAACAAGTACATAATACATTCCCTAAATCAAGCATTATACGCTTGTGCTATAGGTAAACGAAATCGGTCATGGCAGAACTCGCAACCACTGGATTACTAATCCAAATAATCGCTCTTCCACCACCCATCCATATTATATTATTTTAATAATGGTAGTGAATTTTTTAGAGCATAGATAAGAAACCTTTGGTATCATTCTCTTATTACTATTTTTAGAATTAACATTGAAAGGCACCTTTTAAATAATTTATTCATTCATACCATCATGGGATATTCCACAATGTGGGGTAACCAGCGATGGGGGTGCATTACCTTATAAAATAAAGCATGGCACATGTATCTCTCCCACACACCAGTTTCATCTCACCTAAAAAGGCAAAATAGTGAAAATGGAGAAGAGTGCAAGCAATATTCTAAGTCAGTGCTTCACAGTAATTTTATTTATTTTAATTAAAATTGACAAGACCTGAGAAAGAAGCAGTTGCTTTGAAATTGATGAAATAAAAATACTCATTCAAACAAAGTCAATTATAAGTATACATATGTATGAATTAATGTTTGTAAACTTTGGTGAGTTAGAAAAAAATAAAATGTTTGGTATACATCATTTTCTGTTTCCAGTCCAAGATAGAGCAATAAAATTGAATTGTGTTCCTTTTTTTTCAGATATTTTTTCAAATACATTCAGAATTTTCAACTCAATCAATATTGGATTCAATGTTTTTAATGTTATTTAATATAGTGTTTGCTTCTGCTCCCATATTTGTTTTATCTCTAACTGAACAATGTCATTCACAAAATTTACTTATGGGGTAAGTACAATATATTCAGTAATTTCTAGCTAAAATTGATTCCCAATCTGTGTGGTAGGCAGTTGATGGTATGTGAAAAAAATTAGTAATGGTAGAAATGCAGGAATTAATGATAGGTATATTATTATATAAAAATATATGTTACTAGCGGACGCAAGTGACTTGCGCTTTTATTTATGCGTGGTTTAAGGATTCGATATCTGCACCATCCTTGGTACACAAACATAACAATGAATTTTTTTAGGTCTATTATTTATTCACAAACTTACGATATTTTCATTTTAAAAAATTTTGAGGGGTGTTGGGGGAAAGGGCGAAATTTTGGGGTTATATAGAGGGATTAAAAAACCCACCTCATGGTTGGTTAACCACATGCTTACCGATGGGCACATAATAGACTTTTTTTATATTTGGTTCTATTATTTTTGCATTAAACGGTATAAACAGTTTGTCAGAGCAAGCTCCTCCCGTACATTGCAATTATGCAATATGTATCTACAATCTACACACATACAAAACATTAAAATTAAACCATTTTACTGCGAAAATAAGGTAAATCATAAACAGAATAAATAAAATTTATGTAAATGAAAGAGAAAAAAAGATGAATTAAACAATTCAAACATTTCAAAAATAAAGTAAAATCAAAAACACAGCAATAAAAAACAAGGTAAATCAGAACAGAAACAATGAAAATATTGAAAGCAATGAAAATTAGGTTTATTAAGTGCAAAATTGTTTTAAAGAAATTTTAATCTTTTTCTTGTCTTTCATCACAGTACACAGTATATTTTTCAGTAGTTTATTGAATAGTTTTGGTATCATCTTCACCTTAGTTCTACAACACTTGCAATGAAACCACCCAACAATGAAACTTCCCACATTTTTAGAGAAGGAATAGAAATACATAAGTATAAAAATATCACGAATAATCAAAACCATAGGATACATATCTCTAATACTTTGAAAAACATACTGAATGGCTGTAATATATATATTCAAAATTACCTACAACTAATCCGGTTCCAAGTATTGATTCTGTAAAAGTACTTAGTAATATAATTAACACAGATAACAATAACATAATTACCAGCCATAGTAAAAAGTAACTTCCAGGTCACAAATAAATGTAACATTAAATTGGGATACTTAAATACTAGTTGCATGTAACACATGAGATCCAACTGTCGATAGCGATAGTATGTATAGTTGAAGAATATGTACCAAACTATAAACCCATAGATACAAATTATTGAATATTTTCAGATATTTTGTTTTCTATACAACATATGTAGGTATGTATGTCAAGATAGGATAGTATGGAGGAAGATCCTTTTTCCTACCCAGAAAATGCAAATAGCATGATGGTATGTATGTATGTTTGGAGATGAAGTATCAAACTATTAAGTCTTCTTACATATTGTGTATAGGCGACTGCCATACAAAATGTATGAAGCGATGTCGTCACTAAATTCAATTTTTAAAAAAATTGTAAAAAAAAAATTGAGATCTTCTGCTACAATGTTAATATTTTTTATAGAAAATTAAATTATCTAGTTGGGGTGTTTCGGCTTTTTTCGATAATTGTAAAAGTTTTGGAAATATAGGCAGTTAAACTCATAAATTTATCATAAAAAAAATATTTTTCTTAATAAAAAATGTTTGAGAAACCCTGGAATTTTTTTGAAAAAACTAATTTGAGATTTTGTATTTGTCTATGTTTGTACCAATTTTCAGCGTTCTACCGTTTATGGTTTCTGAGATATATGGAAAAATAAAATAAAAATTCAAAAGTTGATAACCCCTGACTGAAACAAAAATTCAAAATTCCGAGTATAAAAGTTTTGTAGGCCTGTAACTATTTATATATTTTGAAATTTTAGGCTCTGTAAATTGAGCGGATAAAAAGTTATAAGGGGGGGACGGACACACAGACACACAGACACACACACAGACACACACACACACAGACACACGAAATGTTCTACTCCGAATTCTGAGTAAATCCGTGTATGGAACATATATGCTGCGAAGCCTCTAAGTTGGTGTTTTTTGACTTCAAAGTTGGAAAAGCCGTGAAAAAAGTAGACCTCTCCATACAATTCTCGCGTATTCTGGCTTGATACATTGTCGATATGTTAAGAGAACAAAGTTCTCCTGAACAAATCGACAGTTGGATTATATTATCAGTATTGGCTGAGTGCCTAAATGAGGAAACACCAATGCAACAATCACATTTGAGTGCCTGTGCGGCCTTAAAAATCAGAATTCTTTTGCAAAAATCTTGTTTTTTAAAAAATGCTTTTGCATTCCACCCGATATCGAGTGATATAGCCAGCAAAAATCTATATTAAGTATCTATTTTTAAAACACATAGTATTGTGATTTATAAATCATGATTTTTCTCAGCTTTGTGTGTATTTGCCTTTACGATAGCGACAATAACACTTGTGTGGGTAGATAATGATTTTTTCTCGTTGGTAATTGAAATATTTGGTACCTGCCTACCATAGAATAGTGATAGTATAGAATTCTGTTTAGCCTACAGTAAACGCGACTGCTTTATGTTTACTAATTTGGTCAACATTTTGCTACGAGCATACAGTAATCATTTGGCCGTCTGCGTGATACGTTCTCCAAATAGGAAATTTTTTAACTGCTTGCAATATTATTTACGCAGTCATAACGAGTAGTACTATACGAACAAAGTCTACCAGCAGAGTCATGCATATGTATGTATATTGACACGAGCCGGCCAAAAAAACGGCTTCACTTTTTCAGCGAAGTATTGTATGGGAATGAGTATTCTATAGTTTTATTACTAGTTGCATGTAACACATGAGATCCAACTGTCGATAGCGATAGTATGTATAGTTGAAGAATATGTACCAAACTATAAACCCATAGATACAAATTATTGAATATTTTCAGATATTTTGTTTTCTATACAACATATGTAGGTATGTATGTCAAGATAGGATAGTATGGAAGAAGATCCTTTTTCCTACCCAGAATATGCAAATTGCATGATGGTATGTATGTATGTTTGGAGATGAAGTAACAAACTATTAAGTCTTCTTACATATTGTGTATAGGCGACTGCCATACAAAATGTATGAAGCGATGTCGTCACTAAATTCAATTTTTAAAAAAATTGTAAAAAAAAAATTGAGATCTTCTGCTACAATGTTAATATTTTTTATAGAAAATTAAATTATCTAGTTGGGGTGTTTCGGCTTTTTTCGATAATTGTAAAAGTTTTGGAAATATAGGCAGTTAAACTCATAAATTTATCATAAAAAAAATATTTTTCTTAATAAAAAATGTTTGAGAAACCCTGGAATTTTTTTGAAAAAACTAATTTGAGATTTTGTATTTGTCTATGTTTGTACCAATTTTCAGCGTTCTACCGTTTATGGTTTCTGAGATATATGGAAAAATAAAATAAAAATTCAAAAGTTGATAACCCCTGACTGAAACAAAAATTCAAAATTCCGAGTATAAAAGTTTTGTAGGCCTGTAACTATTTATATATTTTGAAATTTTAGGCTCTGTAAATTGAGCGGATAAAAAGTTATAAGGGGGGGACGGACACACAGACACACAGACACACACACAGACACACACACACACAGACACACGAAATGTTCTACTCCGAATTCTGAGTAAATCCGTGTATGGAACATATATGCTGCGAAGCCTCTAAGTTGGTGTTTTTTGACTTCAAAGTTGGAAAAGCCGTGAAAAAAGTAGACCTCTCCATACAATTCTCGCGTATTCTGGCTTGATACATTGTCGATATGTTAAGAGAACAAAGTTCTCCTGAACAAATCGACAGTTGGATTATATTATCAGTATTGGCTGAGTGCCTAAATGAGGAAACACCAATGCAACAATCACATTTGAGTGCCTGTGCGGCCTTAAAAATCAGAATTCTTTTGCAAAAATCTTGTTTTTTAAAAAATGCTTTTGCATTCCACCCGATATCGAGTGATATAGCCAGCAAAAATCTATATTAAGTATCTATTTTTAAAACACATAGTATTGTGATTTATAAATCATGATTTTTCTCAGCTTTGTGTGTATTTGCCTTTACGATAGCGACAATAACACTTGTGTGGGTAGATAATGATTTTTTCTCGTTGGTAATTGAAATATTTGGTACCTGCCTACCATAGAATAGTGATAGTATAGAATTCTGTTTAGCCTACAGTAAACGCGACTGCTTTATGTTTACTAATTTGGTCAACATTTTGCTACGAGCATACAGTAATCATTTGGCCGTCTGCGTGATACGTTCTCCAAATAGGAAATTTTTTAACTGCTTGCAATATTATTTACGCAGTCATAACGAGTAGTACTATACGAACAAAGTCTACCAGCAGAGTCATGCATATGTATGTATATTGACACGAGCCGGCCAAAAAAACGGCTTCACTTTTTCAGCGAAGTATTGTATGGGAATGAGTATTCTATAGTTTTATTACTAGTTGCATGTAACACATGAGATCCAACTGTCGATAGCGATAGTATGTATAGTTGAAGAATATGTACCAAACTATAAACCCATAGATACAAATTATTGAATATTTTCAGATATTTTGTTTTCTATACAACATATGTAGGTATGTATGTCAAGATAGGATAGTATGGAAGAAGATCCTTTTTCCTACCCAGAATATGCAAATTGCATGATGGTATGTATGTATGTTTGGAGATGAAGTAACAAACTATTAAGTCTTCTTACATATTGTGTATAGGCGACTGCCATACAAAATGTATGAAGCGATGTCGTCACTAAATTCAATTTTTAAAAAAATTGTAAAAAAAAAATTGAGATCTTCTGCTACAATGTTAATATTTTTTATAGAAAATTAAATTATCTAGTTGGGGTGTTTCGGCTTTTTTCGATAATTGTAAAAGTTTTGGAAATATAGGCAGTTAAACTCATAAATTTATCATAAAAAAAATATTTTTCTTAATAAAAAATGTTTGAGAAACCCTGGAATTTTTTTGAAAAAACTAATTTGAGATTTTGTATTTGTCTATGTTTGTACCAATTTTCAGCGTTCTACCGTTTATGGTTTCTGAGATATATGGAAAAATAAAATAAAAATTCAAAAGTTGATAACCCCTGACTGAAACAAAAATTCAAAATTCCGAGTATAAAAGTTTTGTAGGCCTGTAACTATTTATATATTTTGAAATTTTAGGCTCTGTAAATTGAGCGGATAAAAAGTTATAAGGGGGGGACGGACACACAGACACACAGACACACACACAGACACACACACACACAGACACACGAAATGTTCTACTCCGAATTCTGAGTAAATCCGTGTATGGAACATATATGCTGCGAAGCCTCTAAGTTGGTGTTTTTTGACTTCAAAGTTGGAAAAGCCGTGAAAAAAGTAGACCTCTCCATACAATTCTCGCGTATTCTGGCTTGATACATTGTCGATATGTTAAGAGAACAAAGTTCTCCTGAACAAATCGACAGTTGGATTATATTATCAGTATTGGCTGAGTGCCTAAATGAGGAAACACCAATGCAACAATCACATTTGAGTGCCTGTGCGGCCTTAAAAATCAGAATTCTTTTGCAAAAATCTTGTTTTTTAAAAAATGCTTTTGCATTCCACCCGATATCGAGTGATATAGCCAGCAAAAATCTATATTAAGTATCTATTTTTAAAACACATAGTATTGTGATTTATAAATCATGATTTTTCTCAGCTTTGTGTGTATTTGCCTTTACGATAGCGACAATAACACTTGTGTGGGTAGATAATGATTTTTTCTCGTTGGTAATTGAAATATTTGGTACCTGCCTACCATAGAATAGTGATAGTATAGAATTCTGTTTAGCCTACAGTAAACGCGACTGCTTTATGTTTACTAATTTGGTCAACATTTTGCTACGAGCATACAGTAATCATTTGGCCGTCTGCGTGATACGTTCTCCAAATAGGAAATTTTTTAACTGCTTGCAATATTATTTACGCAGTCATAACGAGTAGTACTATACGAACAAAGTCTACCAGCAGAGTCATGCATATGTATGTATATTGACACGAGCCGGCCAAAAAAACGGCTTCACTTTTTCAGCGAAGTATTGTATGGGAATGAGTATTCTATAGTTTTATTACTAGTTGCATGTAACACATGAGATCCAACTGTCGATAGCGATAGTATGTATAGTTGAAGAATATGTACCAAACTATAAACCCATAGATACAAATTATTGAATATTTTCAGATATTTTGTTTTCTATACAACATATGTAGGTATGTATGTCAAGATAGGATAGTATGGAAGAAGATCCTTTTTCCTACCCAGAATATGCAAATTGCATGATGGTATGTATGTATGTTTGGAGATGAAGTAACAAACTATTAAGTCTTCTTACATATTGTGTATAGGCGACTGCCATACAAAATGTATGAAGCGATGTCGTCACTAAATTCAATTTTTAAAAAAATTGTTAAAAAAAAATTGAGATCTTCTACTACAATGTTAATATTTTTTATAGAAAATTAAATTATCTAGTTGGGGTGTTTCGGCTTTTTTCGATAATTGTAAAAGTTTTGGAAATATAGGCAGTTAAACTCATAAATTTATCATAAAAAAAATATTTTTCTTAATAAAAAATGTTTGAGAAACCCTGGAATTTTTTTGAAAAAACTAATTTGAGATTTTGTATTTGTCTATGTTTGTACCAATTTTCAGCGTTCTACCGTTTATGGTTTCTGAGATATATGGAAAAATAAAATAAAAATTCAAAAGTTGAAAACCCCTGACTGAAACAAAAATTCAAAATTCCGAGTATAAAAGTTTTGTAGGCCTGTAACTGTTTATATATTCTGAAATTTTAGGCTCTGTAAATTGAGCGGATCAAAAGTTATAAGGGGGGGACGGACACACAGACACACACACAGACACACAGACACACACACACAGACACACACACACACAGACACACGAAATGTTCTACTCCGAATTCTGAGTAAATCCGTGTATGGAACATATATGCTGCGAAGCCTCTAAGTTGGTGTTTTTTGACTTCAAAGTTGGAAAATCCATGAAAAAAGTAGACCTCTCCATACAATTCTCGCGTATTCTGGCTTGATACATTGTCGATATGTTAAGAGAACAAAGTTCTCCTGAACAAATCGACAGTTGGAAAACAAATTCTTATTATAATTTATACTTATAATAAACTTTTTTAACAAAAAGTAGTGAATTGCTACATTATATTATTATATAATGTAGCAATTAATATATATTTACATATGTTATTTAGTTAAATGAGGAGAAGTTAGAAACACAATAAAAACAGACATAGTCCACTGCTTAAATAATGTACCTACACTACCCTCTACTCTACCCCTTGCATAATATTTAATTATTAGGCACTAGCCATTCATTAGATTTATATTTATTTTTCTTCTGATAATGATAATGATACTATCAAAAGTTCATATTTTGAAACTCATTACGTGTTTTATTCATGTTAAATAATTTTATGATTTTAGAAATCCTTTATTATACAAAAAGCAAGTTAAAAACAAAGTGCTGTCATGGAAAAACTTTTTTGGTTGGTTATTCTTGGCAGTCTATCATTCTGTTATCATATTCTATTCATTCTATTTGCTCTTTTACTTCAATCCTGTTATCTCTGCTGATGGAAATACATCCGATATGTGGCAAGTTATTTATTTTTTATTGAATTATATATTTTACTATCAGTTGTTTGAGGTTATAAAAATATTTATCTTTTTTAGGTGTTTTGGGGCAGCTATATTTCATTGTTTGGTTATTGTCATAAACTTAAAACTCTGGTTGACAACACGGTACAATACCGCCATCTACATAGCGTCTGTAATACTATCCATAGCATCATTTGTTATCTTCAACACTATTTATTCATATTTTGATTTGTGAGTATTCATCATTACATTATTATTTGAGTATTCTATCATCCAATATATCTAGATGTGTAAGAGACAAAGAAAATCATTATTACTATATATTCTCATCATCATGGTACTTGTTACACATAAACCAACTGTCATAACATAACTTCATGTTTGTGTTTATAAACACATATATTTTTATTTTACAGCAAGTACGACGGAGACACCCTAAGAACATATATTAGACTGCTGTCTTCGCTGACATTTTGGCAGGTTACATTAATTGTAACTATCGGATGTATGATTCCCGATTATGTTACATACGTGTATAAATCTATTGTCAGAAAAAAAATCATTAAAAAAATTGATAAAATTGAAATTGTTGAAACGACTAAGTTCTAATAATAGTGAAATGACATTGAAATAGGTGTGTTCATTAATTTACTGTGATAAAAACCATTAAATCTTGTTAGACTTTTTAAAATGAATAATTATTGATAGACAAATAACAGTTATCTTGTAATTATTTTATGAAACCAGTGTGACTCATCGGAAACATCTTTGTAAATGTGACATTACAATAAATTATGAGATCCATAATAAATTGTTGGAACACATTTATTTTCACGGGGGATGTGCAAACTGTGAAGTGATTGTTGGGACACTGACCTGAATAGAATAGGCAATGATGGTCAAGATCTCAATTGTATTATCCTTGCAATGAAGGAGTGGAGTAGTGTAGGATAACACGGTATAAGGATTTGTCAGTAGATATAAATGAAGAATGTGCAGCAGATATAATGAAATCACAGAAATGAGGTATAGATCAATAACGGAAGTTCTATGTACAATTAAAAGACAAAAGGAAATGTTAGTGTACCAGACAATAATTGTCAGACTCGCACACTCCTCCGAATGATAGACAATGTATAACTCCTACTCCAGGCAACTGAACGTGGCCAGCTGGATGTCTAGAAGAAACCTAGGTGTTACAACAGACAAACATAGTAAGATATAAGAAAGACAATTGAAATGGTATGGGCACGTTGGACGCAGATCACCATATCACATTGTAAACTAAGTAATCTCCATGGATCTTCCTTAAATTATATCCAGAGGTATACAAACCAAAGGTGAAACCAAATTCAGACTTGGCCTAAGTGATTAGAGATTACAATTTGGTACCAGCCGGATCTGACCAGGGGGGCAAGTCTGGTTCAATCGGCGAAATCAAAACCCTCGTGATTACTCATATCATGGATATAATTTATTTTTTTTATTTATAAAAAATGAATATGTCCTTGTTAAACAAGTACATATACATCTTCCTACGTTCCCTAAAATTAGCATGAATGCTTGTGCTATAGGTGAACGAAATCGGTCGAGGCAAAATTCGAACTCGCGACCACTGGATTACTAGCCCAGCGCGCTAACCGCTCTACCATCGACCCATTTAATAATGATATAATTATTATATGGAGTTCTACAATATCTTTAGATGTCATAGAACTCCATACAATAATTGTATCCATGATATGGGTAATCACTAGGGTTTTGATTTCACTGGTCGAACCAGACTTGCCCCCCAGATTGGTCACATCTAACCTATTTTTCATATTCATTCCAAAATCAACAATATAAAAGATGATAGAGTGAGTGTATTACAAATTTTACAAAAAAATGTTGATTTTTTATGAAATAAATTTTATTTCCATTATTATAATACCAATTTTATTTCCATTATTATAATACCAATTTTATTTCCATTATTATAATACCAATTTTATTTCCATTATTATAATACCAATTTTATTTCCATTATTATAATACCAATTTTATTTCCATTATTATAATACCAATTTTATTTCCATTATTATAATACCAATTTTATTTCCATTATTATAATACCAATTTTATTTCCATTATTATAATACCAATTTTATTTCCATTATTATAATACCAATTTTATTTCCATTATTATAATACCAATTTTATTTCCATTATTATAATACCAATTTTATTTCCATTATTATAATACCAATTTTATTTCCATTATTATAATACCAATTTTATTTCCATTATTATAATACCAATTTTATTTCCATTATTATAATACCAATTTTATTTCCATTATTATAATACCAATTTTATTTCCATTATTATAATACCAATTTTATTTCCATTATTATAATACCAATTTTATTTCCATTATTATAATACCAATTTTATTTCCATTATTATAATACCAATTTTATTTCCATTATTATAATACCAATTTTATTTCCATTATTATAATACCAATTTTATTTCCATTATTATAATACCAATTTTTTTGTCTAGTTTAACTCTTATATTGTACATAATTAATTCTAGCTAAATGAAGATTATCAACTGAGATTAAAATATATAGGCAATTTAGGAAGAGTCTTGTTAAAAAAAGGTAAGTATATTAAACAATAAGAATTATCATAAAAAATCAGATGAAAAAATTATCCTAAGAAACAAATAGTGTTAATTGTGTAATCTGCCAGTTGACTTCTTACAGACCACCAACATTTAACAACTATTTGCTTTTATAAATCTGTTTCAAGGATGTCGTAAGTAAGATGAAAATAAATGCCCTAAGGTGGTTCGGCCACATAGAAAGAATGAGTGATGACCGTCTGACAAAAAAAAGTGTACAAGGTTGATAAAAGAGGAACGAAAAGTAGAGGTCGGCCAAGAAAAAGTTGGCACGATCACATAAATGGGATTTTGAAAGATGGAGATGTTAGAAGTAAGAATAATAGAAGAGCGTGTATGAGACAATGTATGGACGTGAATGAAGCGAGGAATGTATGTCAAGAGAGAGGAGTCTGGCGTTCGGTTCTCTCTGCCTACCCCAAATAGGGAAATGGCGTGATGGTATGGATGGAATAAATAGGTAAATAAAAAATATGTAAAAATATGTATGGTCTGGACACGGAAACTGACAAATCGAAATATGAATAATAACAGAACAGAAATTAAAATTCCATGCATATGTATATAATTGAAATATGAATAATAACAGAACAGAAATTAAAATTCCATGCATATGTATATAATTGAAATATGAATAATACCGAACCAGAGCGAAAAGAAATTGAAATGTCAAAAATAAGCCAAGCTATGACTTAAGTGACAGATTTCTTTGTGTTGTCAGATGGAAAAAACTAAACATTGCCAATTCGACATTAGTGCCACCTATTGTGATTCATTGTTATAAAAAATTTTTTTTTAATCATATCAAAAATATCTTTTTGTGAATCTAAACCATTCAGGGCCTCACACAAACACACACTAAAAATTCATAAAATCTGTTCAGCCGTACATAAGAATTTATTTTATTTTATTCTATTTTATTAAGGGATACGCACAGAGAATTAACAATACATATATACAAAATACATAAAAAAAATCTCGTTAACCCTCCAATTAAGCGCGTCCACAGCTTGCTTCATATTAACATGTCAAAAACGTCACTATACATACACATAAAAATAAGAATATTGAAACAGTTAGTAGGTAGGTATAAATGATTGTTGTTGCAAATGTGGCACATGCAGGTGCCCACTGCGTATGTGTGGTTCAGTTGGTGCGCGTGCACCTTTAGCTGGATCGCTCTGGCGACAGCGTGAGAAACAAAAAAAAAACATTCGTCTTGCCTCCACAATAGGAACTGGCTGGAATATTTTTTCAATAATTTGTTTGAATTTTTGATGTAAAAAGTGTGATATCTAGAGAAAGAGGAGAATATACTCGTCCCACGTTGGGACGTGAAATTGATATCTAGGGAAGGCGAAGAAAAATACTCGTTCCACGCTGGGACGCGAGATTGATATTAGGAGGCTGGGAAGAAATATATTAGTCCCATGTTGGGACACGAAATTGATAACTAAAGAGGCTGAAAAAAAAAAAAAATAAACATTAAACTCTGCCCCTGAAAATAAAAATCTAATAAAACATATGGTAAAATAATATATACATAACTGGAAAGATCTTACCAAACTGCTGTTCTCGTAACGTGGCTATAGAGGAAACACTTACACTACATATCACTTTTTATTAATTCAAAAAATAACTTAAAACTATCTTAAATTCACCCCTCGTTGGTTATATGGACCTGAAACACACTTATTCACTATTATGCGATTATTTAAGTTATTTTTATTCTTAAAAGTTATTTTTAATAGTAACTTAAACTATCTTAAATTCACCCCTCGTTGATAGGTAGAGAACCTGAAAAGAACTTAATCACTACTTTATACAATTAGAAAAAAAATGCTAAGGCCGTCCGATAGCCTAGCAAACTCGCACTCTCGCACGCGGGTCTCTACAACTACCGACCAACCACTGACTCCTACCGAAAGACAACTGACTGGCCACAGCAGGGCGACCCAGCGCCCGTGAAACATGGAGTAGGGGAGGGGGGGGTTAAACTGAAGAATCAATCTGTACCGCCGGGTGCCAACCAAGATTCCAGGAATCTGCCAAATGCATTTTACATTTCAAATTTATTTTCAATAGAAAAGACAATGCTTAAATATATAAACAAGGCCTGGGAGGCCACTATAATCCATTCCTAGAATTAATAGAAGAAATACATTAGGCCGAAGTAAAATAATGGTTATTGGGTTTCTTTGATATCATAATGCATGGAAATATATCGATCACAATACCTATGGAAATATCAAGTGTACATATAAAAATCAAATAAAACCATTTGTAAGTAATCCATAATCTTCTTATTTTATTTGCATACATCACAAACTACATACATTCCTTCACTAGTGTGTTATCTTTTATTAAAGAATATTTGCTGTCAATTTTATACCACTTTAATTATAATTATTCAAATACAAATTATCTATATTTTAAATTATATTTAGTTGCATGTAACACATGAAATCCAACTGTCGATAGCGATAGTATGTATAATGTATAGTTGAAGAATAAGTACCAAACTATAAACACTTAAATCCAAATTATTGAATATTTTAAGATATTTTGTTAATTTTTTTGTTGTACAAATTGTATGAAGCAATGTCGTCACTAAATTCAATTTTTATAAAAATTGATATAAACATTTTGAGATGTACTTCTACAATATCAATATTTTTTATAGAAAATTAAATTATCTAGTTGATGAGTTTCGGCTTTTTTTGATATTTTTAAAAACTTTGGAAATATAGGCAGTTAAACACAGAAATTTATCATAAAAAAATTTTTTTCTTAATAAAAAATGTTTGAGAAACTCTGGATTTTTTTGAAAAAATTTATTTGAGATTTTGTATTTGTCTATGTTCGTACCAATTTTCAGCGTTCTAGCTTTTATGGTTTCTGAGATATATGGAAAAATAAAGTAAAAATTCAAAAGTTGATAACCCCTGACTGAATCAAAAATTCAAAATTCTGAGTATAAACGTTTTGTAGGCCTGTAACTGTTTATAGATTCTGAAATTTTGGGCTCTGTAAATTGAGCGGATCAAAAGTTATAAGGGACGGACGGACACACAGACACACACACACAGACACACCCACACGCACACACACAGACACACGAAATGTTCTACTCCGAATTCTGAGTAAATCCGTATATAGAACATATATGCTGCAAAGCCTTTAAGTTGGTGTTTTTTGACTTCAAAGTTGGAAAAGCCGTGAAAAAAGTGGTGACAGGAAAATTAATCGAAAAACAATTATTCGAATGCTCAATTTTACAAAAATCAATTTTACGAATGGCAATTATTTGAATCACATTTTTTCAAAAAACAATTTTCCGAACACACAATTATCAGAAATTACAATTGTTCGAATTTTTATGACGTCATGTTGGTAGTATTGTGAGAGGAATAAACCATAGATTTTTATTATAATATACTAGATGAGAATTTTGTATGAATCGAAGTGAGGCATTTTTCCGGGGGATTTTTGACGTTTTAGTACATCGTTTTTCCATAGAGAATAACGACTAATATGAATTGTTATGGGATTTATTTGTCGTAAAAAACACTTTGTGTATTTAGATTTAGAGAAAGGTTATTTAGGATGTGTTGAAATGTAAGGAAAACTGAAATATGTTGTCAACCAAAACGTCAAACGCGCGATATTCCATGACTCACTTTTTGCATGGAGTACCTACTACATCTACATAGTATATAAAAATCTATGGAATAAACAACATGGCGACGCACCGCGCTGTCAAACAATTATTAAAAATGTGCGAACATACGTACCTACCCAACAATAATACAAGTAATAATAGTCTTCATCGAATATATGTTACTGGCAACAAATATGTCAAAGGAGGCAACATAATGACACAAAAATATATTAAATTCGGTCAATTGGTTTTCCAACAAATGTTAGTTCGAATAATTTGCTTTCGGACAATTGTCATTCTGATAACTGATTTTCGAAAAATTGTTATTCGTACAATTGCGCATTCGTACAATTGCGCATTCGAACAATTGTGTTTCGAAGAATTTTCATGTAATCAAAAAAGTAGACCCCTGCATACAATTCTCGCGTATCCTGGCTTGAAACATTGTCGATATGTTAAGAGAACAAAGTTCTCCTGAACAAATAGACAGTTGGAAAATACACTTATTAATCAATTAACTAGATGGTTTATATATGGAAACGGTTTTTCACAGAATGATGCGACCCACGCCATTCGAACGAATTTTTTGTTTTTCCGGACACCGCCGACGGTCTCCGAGGATATCACAAAATGTGAATTGGTATGGCGAAACCAAATACCACAACTAGTTTAAGGGAAGGAGTTTGAACTGAGTGGAGGACCAAAGTAAGAGCCCCTTCCAACAATTAAAATATTACAGAATGTATGTTACAGTTGCTATCATGAAAATTTGATATGGTAAGAAAGGCAAATCTTTAAATATTTTAAATATTACTATGTTTGAATTATATATATAAAGATTGCCGTGGAATAGTGATAGGTAGTACGTTTTTATGCCAGCATCCTGGGTGTGATGCCTAGACGAGGAAAAATTCATAAATAAAATTCTCCCTCAATTCTTGTTTCTCTAAATATAATAATATAAGTTCAGTCATGAACAAACAATAATTGACTAATACAAAAAATACTAACAATGGATATGATGGCATATTTTGATGCAAAGAAAACCAGAAATTGAGGTAAGAAATGCATAATTTCAGTAATATAAAATACCACAAAGAGCTGGGAATGTTTATAAAAAATAATACGTTTATTACAAATTCTTTGTTTGAACACAATGTTTAATACACAATAAAATAAATGTAGATACATACATACTTACAAGTATCAATTTATGAATTTTAATGAAAACTGCTGGTTGATAATTGTATATAAATAATATTATACAATCAATGATTCATAGAAATGTTATAATTATTTTTAGTTCTGATTTGGGACTTTTTCCTCCTCTTCTCCGGTTTTGACTTTCTAAAAAGAAATATCTGTATTATTAATACCATCAAATATGGAATTACAAACATTGTGGCACAATATAATAATGTTTTACTTATTTTAAACAATATTTAGACTTGGTTAAAGTTAGAAATGAGGGAGCAGTCACCTTCAAAACCGGTAGCAAATTTTTAATAAAGACTAAGGTCCGAATGCTGAGTCCCACCTAAATACTAAATATGTTGTCATTGCACAGTCGCTCATTTAAGTTAGGAGACCACGTGGCTCCCTAACTGGAGGATGCTACGACGTTTTTCTATGAGAATTGCATTGCAGAGACATATCTAAAACTTAGCGCATGCGCATCGGCGTAAACTAACATTTGCAAACTGTCAAAAAGTAAGGTTGATAGTGAGGAACCTTACAAGTGGTTTAATACTAAAATACAATATTTTTTTGGTGGATGATGATTTTATCGGCTTCGTTGAATATGTATTTGGTAATTTTGTCAAATCAAATACCAGAGTATTCAGCGATCTATACGAGATGCCGAAAATTCGCTGGAATTTCAGAAAAATCGTGACATTGAGCTGTCAGTGTAAGCTTGGTTACATAATATGTATGTTTGAGTTGTTATGACAAAAAAATATTTTAAACGTCAGTCTAAGTCCATAGAAAGCTATATATCTCTTTTTTTCATACACAATAATGTGAAATTCTACGCCATCGACCTTAAGTTTGGCGTCGTATTTAGTATTAAGTTGACGTATTTGCAATGCTATTGCTAACTTAATAATACTAAATACTCCAGTGAGTTTAGAATATAGCATTTAGTTACCTAGGACTGTGCATTCGGGTCTTAAGACTCTTTTCTCCTTCTTTTTCTATTATTGTCTGTTGTTGTTTCTCTTATGCAGATGAACTCGAGCTTTCTCGTCTCCTATCATTTTAATAATATTATAATTTGCATGAATATAAATAAAAAAAAAGAGCAGACCTTTTTTTACTATTTTTCTTAAAAGAAGCAAGAACCTGATCCGCTGGTCTATCAAACATGTTAATTTTGTGTTCTTGTAGTCTATGCAGTTTCATGGTAACATTATGCCTGAACTCTTTTTGGCAATCTGGACAAGAGAATGGCATTTCACCTGAAACAACAATTACCTATATTATTATGCAGAACTGATTGTGATACACTAAGGGTGGGTTTTTTCACAGAATAGTTAAATCGGTAGCTATAGTTAAAAAATAACTACAGATTATACAAGAAATAGTTAAATATCTTAAAACGTTTTTTTCAAGTGTAGTTATGTCGTAGTTATAGTTACGGGTGTTGCAGGTATAAAGACATTTCCTATATATTTGCTCATACTATATAAAAGATAGAAGATAATATGTCTGTCTTGTTTTCTATTATTTATGTATTTGTGGTTCTCTTAAAATAGCTATAATATGGTGAACTCATTTGGATTTTGAATGTTTCCGAATGTCATCGGTAATTATTAAATAAAGAGATAGATGGGTGGGTAGATATTTAGATGGGTCGATGGCAGAGCGGATTGCGCGCTGGGCTAGTGATCCAGTGGTCGCGAGTTCGAATCCCTGCCTCAACCGATTTCGTTCACCTATAGCACAAGCGTTAATGCTTAATTTAGGGAATGTAGGAAGATGTATATGTACTTGTTTGACAAGGACATATTCATTTTTATATTTAAAAAAAATATATCTCACTATTTCTTTATACAAGCGTTATCATGCTAAAAATTCACAGTCGTCCCTAACCACACTTTTTTGCTTTTTTTTTAATACATATTTCATTATCATCTCATGTATCATAATTATATTATACTGTGTTTTGATATGCACAACAGAATTTGATGAAATTGACCCATACAAATGTCAAACGGTTAGTCATGAACAAAAATTACCAGCGACATCTATCATAACTGTCAAATTTAATTATAACTACCGATTTTCGGCTGGTTACTTTTCTGACTATAGTTATGGGCTAAATGTGCAGTAAAATGTTGAAAAAACCCATTTCTGTGGTAACTAGTGGTAACAATAACTATAACTAAGGTTGAATAAACCCACCCTTAATAATGTCACAAAAATTATTACTAGTTGACAAGATAACAATAAATAATTGTAAGTTCAATTAATATGGATATCATTTATTGGAGTGCTCGTAATGGAATTTCATTATGCATTGATACTATATTTGATACATATGTTTTTGGACATATTACATATACAACAATATGAACTGTTTTTTAAAGCTGAAGTCTTAAGCCTCAAAAGAGAGAAATTTGAGCAACTAACAGGCACCATGACAAGTATTGATTAAAGATACCCATTATCATGTTTGTTCACTTTAGACAAACAAGGTACTTAATCGTCTCATCGTCTCACTTAATCTTCTCATTGGTCACTTCTTCTCCCTGGTTATACTCCAATTCATTGTCTGTGCAGACTGTTATGGTCAGCTCTCCTCGTCCTTATGTTATATATTCTACTGTCCTGCAAAATTTCACCCAGGTCATGTCTTTGCATTTGGTTGCACCTTTAATATTTAATATTGTTTCTCGGGCAACTAACAGGTACTATGTCAAACACGCACCCAATAACAAGTTGCTACATTCTGAAGACTTACGATATTAATCGTCTCACAGATCCAGACTGAAAACACAATTAAAAACTGTGTCTCCACCGGGAATCGAACCCGGGACCTTTGGCTCAGCAGTCAGATATCTAACCAACTGAGCCACGAAGGCCGACAACTTTGCACTATCTAAGAATTTTTTGGTCTTCCTCTGGATGTAAGTAGAGGAAGATCCATGGAAATCGCTTGGCAACAATATGATCTGGAAGTCTGTCTAAATCTCAATTGTCTTTATGTTTAAGTCTAAGGTTGACAGATCGCAAATGCGAATCTTCTTTTCACATTTGCCGATTGTTATTTTGTACCATATTATTATACTCCGTGTTTCATATTAGTGACGTGAAAAAAATAAATGTTAAAAAATTTATGACTACTCATTATTCCATAGTAAAGGAGACTTGTAAAATAAAAAATATGCCGGTCTTTGTGGCTCAGTTGATTAAATATCTGACTTCTGAGCGAAAGGTGCCGGGTTCGATTCCCAGTGGAGACACAGTTTTTCAATTGTTTTCAGTCAAATATTATAAGTCTCCAGAATGTGGCAACTTGTTATTGGGTGCGTGTTAAATTAATATTTGATACACCTACATGTTAGTTGCTCGAGAAGCAAAACAAACAAAGAAAAAATGAACAAATTATACCTGTGTGTGTGCGCATATGAGTCATTAAGTTGAATTTGGTAAACTTTTTGTTGCAGAATTTGCATTCAATTCTTTTGACTGTGTGAACCCCTAACATATGGCTTGAAAGGTTCTTTACTTGTTTATGACACAAAGAACACTTGTGTGTCAAGTCTTTAGTATGGAGTAACATTTTGTGAATTCTGAGCGAATTGGATTTGCGTAATTTCTTATCACAAATATCGCAAGTGAAGAAACCTTTATTGGGAGAATTTTTACAAGAATTATGTTTATTGCCAAAAAAGAATTTTCCACAAAATGTACACAACGTGTTCCCAGGGAGGCTTTTTCCATGAACTGTTTTTAAATGTAATTTGAAGTTGTTGTCACTTCGGAATTTTTTCTGAAATAAAAGATATCAAAATGAAGTTATTTTTATCATGTTTGTCATAGTTATTATTATAATATTTCATTATTAAAATGATAAAGAATCTATCTGATAATACTTGATTCCTACTTTGTCTCCTCTTCTTCTTCTTCTTCTCCTTATCCCTTTTTTTACCTATCATTGTTATCAACTGTTCTTATATTCACTATTTTTTATTAATTTTTCTTCGGTAATCTTTATTCTTTATTTTTTTTATTCTTGTCATGTGATTGCCTTATTATAATAGGACAGACAGTCTGTGGTAGAAGTCTCAACACTTGTATAGCAAATAGAAATATGTAGAAACAACCCTGCATACTCTGGTACATAAAATTGAGAAATAAATGAAGTATAAATAGACAGAAGATAGAAAACTGGGCTGAAAACCCAATACATAGGAGAAAGTATGGAAAGCTACAAATGAAATGTACACCTGCAGAAATACATAGGAGAAAGTATGGAAAGTTACATATAAAATGTACACCTGCAGAAATACATAGGAGAAAGTATGGAAAGCTACAAATGAACTGTACACCTGCATAAATACATAGGAGAAAGTATGTAAAGTTACAAATGAAACGTACACCTGCAGATATAACATGGGTAAACGCTGGGGACTACACGGCCTTTTTTTCATTTTATTTTTGTATCTTCTTCGTGTACATCAAATGCACAAATGCAGATTTATTGCCATATGGCAATTTCTTCCAACCAACCCGAGAAATGTGAAGTCACTAAAGTTAATTTAGTACATTTAAAAGAGAAAAAAAATAATACCTACACACGAGAAAAAAAAAACAGCTCACATAGCAATAAGGAAAGGAAGGAAGAAACGGAAGGATGCAGAAAGAATATTTAAAAAAGTTTTTTTAGTTTACTTTTAAATATTTGTATAGATTGAGATGACGTAACTTCATCACTTAGGCCATTCCGTAGTCTTTAGCTGATTGTACTTGAAAAGAAGAACTGAAAACTTCTGTAATGCGAATGGGGACAGCTAGTGTGGTACGTTCAGCTGATCAAAGGGGTAGACCGTGATTTCACAGGAAAGTGACGTTATTTTTTAAATATTGTGATGAATGGGGGTATTGCGATGTGCTATTGTAAATATTTCAGTGTGGAAATTAGCCCCAAAGATAAGTGTTTTGTGATAACAACATACAAAAACAATCGCGCAATAACATAGAAACAAATGATTCAATTATTCGCACATTCGTCTAAAAATCTTCTTGGATAGAACACTTACGACACTACACCCGAGAAAGATTCACTCCCATACCTACCCTATCTTGGCAGGTCAAAACATATGTTTTATCCTCTAGGTCAGACAGTGCAAAAAGTGTGTAAAAAAAAAACAATGCCCAAATTTGTGATATGAGAGACAACAACTAGATGTGTCAAATACTTGTCTGCCATGAGACCTGAGTTACTACTAAGGATATCCCAAACATATCCTGCATAGGAATGCACATTAAGAATAAGGATGAAAGCAGGCCAAGACCAACCCTAAAACGACATGCCATGAATATATTTGTCTTTTCAGAGACACACCAGCAGATTATTTTTTATATTAACATTATTTTTTTCAGCGGCAGCGATTAATGATTATTTTTGTATTTGACTTTTCAGCAGGAGCAATGTGCTTAATTTGACTTTTATTCAATTAAAGTGTTTACCCATTACAACGTATCATACCATGATTGTGATATGAGCGTACCAGGCACGGAAAACAACACGATACGCTCTACTATGCCCACTGAAACAGATCGACGTCGTTCTGTGCCCGTATGCGACCCATATGCATTCCGTATGTTGCCCGTATGTACCTGATATGCAACATCCATGAAAACTCGCATACCGTGCCTATATTCAGTGTTGCGTGGACGTCTTGAAGTGCTTATCAAATTAAAAAAAAATAGGTATGGCTATTAAAAAATTAACTGTTAGACAATTGACAATGCTTCTATAACGGTCATCATACGCGGTTACAACCCGTATACTCACCAGTTTGCCGCCTGTGTACAGCAGTTTGGCAACGTCGCGTGCCATGTACGGAGCGTGTCAACGCTGGCAAAATATTCTCGCCGACAATTGTTGACACTCCGTTCATAGCACACGACGGTGTTGGTCGGTGACGAATCGGTCTAGTGGGCATAGTCTCATACTTTTCAATACAAATAATATTTTTTTGTCTGACATGTTCCTATTACGGTCATGGTATTATACGTAGTGGGCAAAGAGACCTTTAATATTATTCTGTCTGTCTGTCTGCCAATTTTTCAGTATTGTATTTCCTTTTCGCGGCATATTTCTTTCTTCCCCGCCATATTTAATTATTTAGCCGACATATTGAGTACATTATTTTTCATGCTTCTTCCTTGCTATGTACGTAACAATCTCCAATACATCATGCTACAAACAATGAGAGGTCCCGATGACATAATATACAAGTGTATTACTTAAATAAAAAAATAATAATAAATACCTTGCAGTTTTCAATATCACACTGAAAATTATCATTTATGGTTTCTTTGTGGGAAAGAATATGAAGATCAATTTCTGTTTTCCCTTCACAGATGGCAGGACATTTGTCACACTCAAATACTACTATTTTTCCTAAAAAAAAACAAATTAACTATATGAAAAAAAAAATGTAAATAGCCACAGAAAGATGAATCAGCTTTTGGAAAAATAAAGTACAATAAAACAAACAATAATAAAATGAATAACAAACAATGACAATAGTAAAATGAATAATAATTTTATAATTGTACAAAATATATTATGATCTTATATATTATTTACCAATTGATTTTAATCCAAAACTTAGGCAGTATTTTGTATAGCTGAAACTGGCTAAGATTATATTAAGAGAAAAACAATCGTGGTTTCACTGGGTTCACGAATCCAGGCCCACGAATCCAGGCCCACGAGCACAGGCGACCAGAGTACCAGTCAGAATAGGCATTTTATGTAGATCTTTGGGTCAGTTTTGAGTCTAATAGTCTGATTTTGCAGAAATATTATAAACTACAGTCTGGCAAATACAGTAGAAAATAATTTAGGGCGCTGCTTTCATTTATATGGCCACATTTAATAGCTACTTCACGTTTATAAAGTAATGGAAGTAACTGCCAAAATATAAAAAAAATCTATATATGTATATCAAAAATTTATTTAATAAACAGAAATGTATGCAATAATTTAAAAAAAGTTAACAGTAGGGGAGGGGAAGGCAGATTTGGACAAAAAATACATTTTGATATTTATAAAATTTTCCCATTTGATTTTCAAAAACTTTTTAGTTAACATAATTTATTAACCGAATGTGTCAATATTATTTGTTATAGGAGCATGGTAAGCATTTTAGATGAACCATTTATTTCGTCCAAATGTGCCCCACAGGGGGGAGCATTTGGACGCCTAAGAGACAGATTTGGACAGACTAAGGGGCACAATCGGACAATAAAAAATATTTTCAGATTAAATGAATTTAAATGTTTATTTCAACTACAAATAAAAGAAATAATAGTCAGTATCAGTTAAAATTGGTAGATATCAAATATTGCACAAAATTTAAAATATTATTAGGGCAACATTGCACATAGGTTTAAAACTACAAATAAAAGAAATAATACTCAGTACAGGTTCAAATTGGCAGAAATAGAATATAACACACAAAAAAAAAATATTAGGCATAGGTTTAAATATTTTTTTGTTTAACGGACATTAAAATTACTGGACACTGTCCCAATGTGCCTCATCGTCCTTTGTCCAATTCTGCCTCACATAAACTTTAAATAGAAAAAAAAACATCACATGGAATGAGATTATGTATGAGTTACTTTTATATTATCAAAAAACTGTTGAATTACATAGTATTTGAAAACAAAAATACACATGTTTACTTACCAGTACCTATGATAAAATAATTAGAGGCTTAGAAATATCCAAAAAACAATTAGCAAAAGTGCGTTTTTTTTAAATTACGTTAAAAATACACACGTCAAATAATAACAAAGGACTCCTAGTGCGATATATGAATAATAGAGAGAATAAACTAATTTAATATTTAGGCGGTCAAATTCAAGCTGTCCAAATCTGCCTCTGTCCAAAAGTGCCTCCTTCTCCCCTACATATACCTACCAAATAAGATACAAACAATGAAATTTATAACCTAACCTCTTTTACTCCTCACTATCCCAAGGGGATATAGTGGGGAGTTATGATTTCGCAATTTTTAAGGCTATTTTTTTACTGCAGATTATCAACTAGTATCATGCTGAGATAGTATTCTGAAAGTTTCATCACAATGTATCTGTGTGTGTGTTTGTGTGCTATGTATGGCTTGTGTACTTTATCAATTATAGACTCATTCGATTATTTTCGAATTTTGCAAATATGTATGTCTAATACTCACTTAGACCCCATTAGATTTTGAGCGGTACCTGAATATATATTTATATCGTTTTTATATTTTTTCATAAAGCGTGCATGTACAGTCTGGCTAATTACAGTAGAAATTAATTTTTGATAAACTAAAATGATATCACTCTGGCAACACTGAAATTATGACTGATTCATGATTTTGTTCTGTAGAATAGTTGTCAATATAGTAGTTTATTCACATCACTTTCATAAAATGGCATTGAAGAATTATCAAGTTTTCATAATAAAATATTTGAATAAAAATTAATTGAACAAACTCATTTCATGAAAATGCTGAAAACTGTGTGGCCCTTTTCCTTAAGAAAATTATTTATTTCATAGACTGGTTCTGGTTCATGTCTCTTAACCAGCATCAATAGTGATGGTTTTCACAGTGTCTCGTCAAATGGTATTTTGTTTTTGGTGAGCCATAATTTTATATCTCCAACCCTTGATGCAGAAGTTATAGCTTTATTTACCACTATTCTGTGGTACGGGGCATTGTCCATTACTATTATGGATGGCTCTTTAATTAACTTCTCAGAACAAACGCTCTGAATACAAATATAAACATTCCTTGGAGACACCTTGTATAATATACATTATTTATACTTTTTTTCACACTTGATGGCAATATAAAAACAAACGAATAGGTTGTGGCTAACACTTGAATATTTTACAACGCTTAAATTCAACCAAACTTCAAACCACTTTTCATAGTATAGTTTGGCAGAAATTTGTTAAAACTTTGTACAAAGGAATGGGCTGGCCATCTTTGAATTATTTACAATGCTTAATATCATCAAAAATAAACACATGCATATTGACAGTAAGGTCAGAATATATAAGACATGCGTGCGACCGATCATGACATACACTGTGGAAATCCGAGCAGACACTGTACAAACTAAGGGGCTCTTAAGGACAACGGAAATGAAGGTTCTAAAGTCAATCACTGGAAAAATTCTCAGAGATCGTGTTCGGAATGTTCAAATAAGGAAAACATGTGGAAAACATGACATGACATCGAAAATGAAAAAAATGACATGGAAAACATGACATCGTTCGGTGCAGTAGATCCAGAAGAAGACATTGGAGGGACCACAAAGCCAGAATAGACAGCGAATGAAATCCCCTCTGGTAGCTGCCTACCCGGAAGACCACCCAAGAGATGGAAGGATAGTTGGACTTCATCGTCCCAGGAGGCATAGTTTCTGACAAACAGACCAACTAGCCACCCTAGACAACGTGTCATTTAGCTCAAGAAAAGAAACAAGAAAAGATAACTCAATGTATGGAAGTGACAGTTGTCACGTGACTGGCAACTGTCACTTCCATACATTGAGTTATTTTTTCTCGTTTCTTTTCTTGAGCTAAATGACATGTTGTCTAGGGGGGGGCAGGTCTACTAAATGAAGAAAAAGAAGAAGCTTAATTTCAATCAAATTTTAAAAATTTGTGTGTCAATATTATACAAAAAAATTGCTTATTCCTTTAAAATTTTACATTCATGGCCAACGGCGGGACATTAAAGCTAGTAGTGAATAAAAAACAGCTTAAAATTTATGAAGTTTCAAGTATTTCATTAAAAACAATCAAAGTTATCTACAATTACTTAGTGCCTTATAAGAGTCTATGAAGTTTATCTGTAAACGATATGACATCGTGACGTTATCGGCTTATATAGTATATTATAGTCATAAAAACATTGGTTGTTATAAATAATAATGTAATGACACAACATGCTCTGAATACTTTTTTGGAACATTCATAATAGCAAAAAATGTATAATGTAATGTGCCTATCACCTAGTAAGATTTCTACAGCGAGTTAAGTGAAGTATTGTCCATCCCGATTTCATAATGTGATCTAGACTGATGTAGCAAATGATTCATCACAAACACCTCTTGAGATCAGCACGGAAACGGTTAAGGAAGTATTTATATGAATTAAATTTTAGTGTAAATATCCATAACTTATATAATGGTATAGTATGGTAAAATACAGGTTTATTGCCAGATAAATATATGAAATGAAGAATAATCTTACCATCTACAAGTTCTGTACTATTTTAGTGTAAATATCCATAACTTATATAATGACATGATGGTATAGTATGGTAAAATACAGGTTTATTGCCAGATAAATATATGAAATGAAGAATAATCTTACCATCTACAAGTTCTGTACTATTTTAGTGTAAATATCCATAACTTATATAATGACATGATGGTATAGTATGGTAAAATACAGGTTTATTGCCAGATAAATATATGAAATGAAGAATAATCTTACCATCTACAAGTTCTGTACTATTTTAGTGTAAATATCCATAACTTATATAATGACATGATGGTATAGTATGGTAAAATACAGGTTTATTGCCAGATAAATATATGAAATGAAGAATAATCTTACCATCTACAAGTTCTGTACTATTTTAGTGTAAATATCCATAACTTATATAATGACATGATGGTATAGTATGGTAAAATACAGGTTTATTGCCAGATAAATATATGAAATGAAGAATAATCTTACCATCTACAAGTTCTGTACTATTTTAGTGTAAATATCCATAACTTATATAATGACATGATGGTATAGTATGGTAAAATACAGGTTTATTGCCAGATAAATATATGAAATGAAGAATAATCTTACCATCTACAAGTTCTGTACTATTTTTGAATGCACAGCTAAAGTTTAAAGAGTCTTTGAACACAATGATTTTTTCTTTTAAAACATCATTATCTCCAGATCTTTCCGGTAAGATGTCCGTGTCACGTTCTTTTATTAAAACCATGTTTTCTAAAGATATATTGTTGCTTATATTCAAAGCTTGGTGAGCCAATTCCATATCTTTGAAATAATTGTGCCGATCCATCAATGAATTTTCTCCAAAAATCATGGTACTTGTGATTGGTGTAGTATTTTTTTTTTTCCGTCCTGGTTTCACACCAACTGCTTTATTTTTGTCATTATTTTTTGTAGTTTTGCTAAGCTGCTCGATAGCGATCAGTAATTTGGAAATACTATTTTTCTTTTCTGTATCCCGACAATTTTTTTTATTTGTATCGTTAACAATTTCATTTGCTGAATTGTCATTGTCAAGATTTGATATTTCAATCTTTTTATTTTTATTTTCATAAGTTTTAAATGGATTACTCAATGTATTTTTTATAGTTTCAGAGGGTTTTTCAACAGTTTCACGATCCTCACATAATGATTCTTTTTTCTCGTTGCAATATTCTCTTTGACACATGATTTCTTCAAATATTTTATTTATCTTAATACATTTGCATCGAAACTCGTAGAAAAATTCTATCCTCATAACACAATCTTGACACAGATATTGCAGGATATCTGACTCTGTAACAGGTATATGACATAATAACAATATTTTGTCAAAATAATTATTTTGAGACCATACAGACGATGCATTTGATTTGATCTTTTGGAGACATAATCTGCAATTAAACAAATCTGAAACTACGGAACCTTTTACTTTTTTGGCATTGAATTTCTTGGTATGTTCATCGTCTCCCTGAAAATATGTGATATTTATATCAAAGAAAAATAAATAGTATATTCAATATATTGCCAAATACTGATTGTTAGTCTGATTATGATATGACACACAGTAAAATTTAGAAAAATAGGCTTCTAATTTACAAATATGATGGGAATAAGGAATACAATTTATGAGCATAATAAATAAAAAACACAAGTATAAATAAAAAAATTACAATTATATCCGAAGGATCAATCGTAATAGATCTTTCTTCTAAATCTTGATCATCTTCATTCAATGTTATAAGATTATCCAAAGATGCACTGAAAACAAAATTGCGATTGATTACAGTACAATATCACTAATAAAGGTAAAGCACAAGAGTACCAGATTAGTGGAAAAATTAGATTACTGGAATGTAGGTAAAATGTTTATTTGTACAA
This sequence comes from Molanna angustata, assembly GCA_963576475.1. Lineage (NCBI taxonomy): Eukaryota > Metazoa > Arthropoda > Insecta > Trichoptera > Molannidae > Molanna > Molanna angustata. The sequence goes on from OY754977.1 coordinate 23,249,142, forward strand.
TACAATTTAATCTATTTTTTTAAATAATCCATAGTATCAGATTTATGGATGTGCCAGTTTAGTGAAGTATCTAGAATATTTAGTAGCTCATAGACATTGAGTTGCATGGATTATAAAATTATTTTAACTATTGCAATATTAGTGAAACTTACTTGGAAAATTCATATTCCACAGACAAATTGTTGGTCTTTCTGTGTTTATTGTTGTTGATCTTGTTGCTGTAATGAAGAATTTAAAATAAATAGTAATATAATAAATTATTAAGCCCCAAATTATAGAATAATGGACCAAATAATATAATAAATACGGGCCCAAAGAGGCCATATCAAACAATGAGCCTAAGTTCAAGACAATCATTCATTCTCAAAACACTTGTACATGCATTTTAAGCATTATAAGGATTGAATATAATTTTAAGCCACGTCTATGAAAGGGCATAACTTTAAAGTAATATGATACACACATTTCAAACATTTGTTTTGTTCCCTTTTGCAAAGTGACTGAATAATAAATTCCATTTTCAAATTATTTAAATAATAATGCTAATTAATTAGGTACAGGCACCTACCTCTAGTTTCTATTCTAAATTTATCAATGATTTGTTAAGTAGGTAGCCTACCTACACTGAAGTTTTACATTCCATTTTTGATTAATTTATTTAGATTTCATAAGTTATATTGTTTGCAAGGCGTACAGTTTATTTACATGTTTTTATTTTTTCCAGACGAATCCAACAAATAAGAGATCATTACAATTGGTCCAGCCGTTCTTGAGTTATAAATAGTCTAACTAATCCAACTTTGTTTTATTTATTTTATTTTATATAGCTTATGGGGCAACTAACAGGTACTATGTCAAATAATTATTTAACACGCACCCAATAACAAGTTGCCACATTCTGGAGACTTACGATATTTATCGTCTCACAGATCCAGACTGAAAACACAATTTTAAAAACTGTGTCTCCACCGGGAATCGAACCCGGGACCCTTGGATCAGCAGTCAGATATCCAACCAACTGAGCCACGAAGGCCGACGTCTCAAATATATAGATTGTGGTAAGATGTATGCAAGGATCCTGGATCAAAGAGTACGAAAGGTTACAGAGAGCTAGATTTGGGATGCTCAAGGGGCTTTTGTTGGCGGGAGAGGATGTATAGACCAAATTTATTCTTTACGTATGGTCACAGAAAAGGTTTTGGGTAAAAACCAAAAACTTTTCTGCGCCTTTATAGACCTTGAAAAGGCCTATGATAAAGTTGTAAGAGAAAAACTATGGAATATACTATCGATGTACGGAGTGAAGAGTAAGCTGATACGTGCAATCGCTTCATTATATGAGAGCAGCAAAGCATGTGTTCGTGTTAATGACACAACAACAACTTGGTTCTCTATAAATAATGGCGTTAGACAGGGGTGCGTGTTGTCCCCTTGGCTCTTTAATCTCTACATTGATTTCTGCATAAGAGCCCTTAAGTATGAAAGTAAGGGTCTGAAACTGAGTACTGTAACAGTACGTGATCTGATGTATGCAGACGACAAAGTATTGTTAGCAGAAAGTATGGAAGAGTTACAGTATCTTGTAAGTATGGTATATGAAGGATGCATAGAAAACGGACTTAAAATGAATGCCAGCAAATCAAAGGTAATGGTCTTTGAAAAGAGTGAAAGCAGAACAGTGTGTCAAATAAAAGTAGAGAATGAATGGCTTGAACAAGTCGACGAGTATGTCTATCTGGGTAGTATGTTCCAACGGAATGGACGGCCTGATAAGGATATTGAAAGAAGAGTTATGGCAGGAAACAGAGTGAATGGAGCACTTAGACCAGTTATGAATGATCGCAACATATCAAGAGACGCTAAAGTTGCCATTCATAACGCAATCGTAGTGCCAACCCTGACGTATGCAAGTGAGACCTGGACATGGCAGAAGTCGCACGAAAGCAGAATAAATGCAGTTGAAATGAGATCGCTTAGAAGAATTTGTAACAGAACGATGTATGATAGAGTTCGGAATGAAGATACAAGGAAAGAATGTAAGATAAAGAAAGATGTAATTAACAGAATGAAAGTTAACACATTGAGATGGTTTGGCCACTTGGGGAGAATGAATGAAGAACGCCTGACGAAGAAAATATACAAAGCTGACAGGAACGGAATAAGAGGTCGCGGGCGCCCAAGAAAAGGATGGCACAACCATGTAAACGATATTTTGAAAGATGGAAATGTAAGAAGCATGAACAACAGATGAACATGTATAAGACGATGTATGAATGTTGATGAGGCGATGAATGTGTGTCAAGATAGAAAAATGTGGCATTCGGTTCTCTCTGCCTACCCCGTGAGGGACATGGCGTGATGGTATGTATGTATGTATGATTACCTCATTTTATTATATTTTATAATGTTGATTTTGGAATGTAAAGGATAAATAGTTTTCATGTGACCAATCTGGCCGGATTGTAATCCCTACTTATATTATTCAAAGTGTGCGCTTGTTTCATTACTGGCTCTACAAAATAATGCAGTCAATTTTAAGTTATTCACATAACCCTTAAATCACTGAAATAAAAATATGAGGAATTTAGTTATGAAAATTTCGGTTCTAGTATGATTCTAGCCTGACAGACACGAATGTGAAGTCAATTTGAGATAAAATGTTTATCAGAGAGCGCCGGTGAAACAGGTGAAAGACCGTCTGTAGACAGTCTTAGTGGGTTAGCTTAAAAAAAATAAAACTATGTGCTGTATAATTTATGTAAAACAAATTGTTTTTATTCAATTTGGATGCTCAATAAATGGATTATTCCTTTACAAGACAGTTTTAAAAACAGTTTTTTGCTTTAGAAAAGTACAAGTGGAGGTTACATTTAATGCAAAATGTGTGTATCTGATTTTTTACAAAATTTGTACAATTTTTTTGATCCCCATTCAGGAAAATGATTCATTCCATCGAATCTCACACTTTCCACTTGGTGAGCTGCTTTTTTACCAACACAATTGCTGGTAGTTGGTTGAGTAGCTTATGGACCACCAACTGAGTGTTTTTCAAGGGAAACTCAGAGTTCTTTAGAAATGCTCACGTGAAATGTCTTCATCGTCGTGTCTTTTATTTTATCCTCACTTTACGCAATTTGGTTCTTTTCAGTGTTGAGTCTTCTATACAAAATGAACGCATTTGATATAGTCATGTCCAGAAAATGGTAGAAGATCCTGGTTGCCATGTCCTGAATTTTACTTTTGAGTCCATTGCGACCCAAATAAGAGTCCATTAATTCGACACCACCCATATGTGCGTTGTACTCCTTGGATGATTTGTGGACAGTCAATTTCATCATATGAACTTAGCTTTTTATTGTATCGAGCTATTTTCGATGGTTGACTCACTGTATTGTTTCTTTGGAAAGGCGTAGTACCAACATAAGTTGAACACAGTTTGACATTCTTCATATCCTTCCACAAAACTGTTGCGATGTCGACACCGTAAGCTGATTCAACGAATTCTATCGAATAACCTTGTGGTGCTTTTTTCAGATCTTCGTTTTTGTCAGTAGGAAGTTTGCAGTTGGAAATACAATTTGCTCTCACAGTGCCAAGACTATAAATGCCACGTGCTCTAAGATACACCATAAGCGGCAGAGAAATGTAAAAATTGTCAAAATACAATATATGATTCACGAAATTTGGCACTGTTTGCGACAACCTGATAACAACATTTCCTGTTGCTCCAATGTTTGGTGTATCAGGTATTATTTTTGGCTCCAGTATATATTTTAAAACGGTATGAGTAGCCATTGCTGTCACACAAAACAAAGAGCTTTACGACCCATTTATGAGGATTGTTTGGTAAATACTGGTCACATTACACCGCAACACAATTACGAGACGACACGCAGGAATTTTCTCATGACTCCAAAGACAAACACGACATTCGGGCAAAGACATTACTATTATTTAGCTCCAAAAATTTTTAATAAGATAAAAAGTGAAATAACGGACATACAGTTGATGAATAATTTGAAACACAAGAAAACAATAGAAACATGGATTAGAAACAAGGGCATTATATACTGCGGAAACATGATCAAGCTACAATAGTTTATATTTTATTTTTATAATAGGTATAGGTATTTTATAACAAGTTTTAGTTAAATACAAGTTTAATATTTTTCTGTCAGATATAATGCAAAAAAAAAAAAAAATTCTGCCACCTCGGTACAGGCTCAGCCTAGTGAGGTGGTATATACCAAATAATCCTATAAAAAAAATGTTTCATATAACTTATTTAAATTGTACTTTTTTGTAATATTTTTATTGTTTGTATATTGTTATATTTTGTTTGGTTTCAATAATAAAAAAAAAAAATGATAAACCATTTTAGTTGAACACATTTGTTTGTCAATTGATAATCGAGTATTTTTCGGAATTGAATCAAAGCAAATGTGTCGCAACATTTCTGATCCGAAAAAAGGGATCCTGTATCTTTTGATCACTTTTTTTGATCCGTTTTGATTCATCATTGAACGATAAATATTTTTTTATCTGTTCAAATCTATTTTTCGGTATACTCTCTGGTATGTATCGAAACTCGAATTTACTCCAGTAATCTTCAATGTTTGAGCAATGGTAAATTGACATAAAAATCAAAACTCCAACATATCGACGAATTCTGTATTTGTCAATTTTGACTGTGTGTTCAAGTTTTCTGCAATCGTCAATAAAAAAAATCTAAGGTGTTTGCAGGAATTTCATTTTTGACGTGCAACTGCATGCACTTTTTACACCACATTATTTCTTTAAACTCATTGGAGTTTTTGTCAATATTCACCAAGATAGCTCCAGTGCATCCACCAGCTGATGGTGTTACATGTGGTCCTGTAGCTTCTACACTTGGTAATGGTGATCAAGCTCTTTTCTTTGGCTTAAATGACATTTTTTCTTCAGTTTGGAATCATTGTACATGAAATGCAACTTCACCTTGTGGCGTTGACGTTGTCGCTTCTGTTTGTGGTTCTTGAAGTGCTGGAATAGTAACTTTCTGTAGTGTCGTACTCATAGCTTTGTTTGTAGTTACAGTTTGTTCTGGTTTATCAATTTCACTCAAACTCAAATTGCTAACATTCATTGAAAAATGAAGTGCATTTGTAAGCGATGAGGAGTCCATTAGTTTCAATTATATCAAGCATTTATGCTTAGTTTAGGGAATGTATAAGGATGTATATGTACTTGTTATACAAGGACATATTCATTCTTTTTTAAAAAAAAAAAAAAAGCATTTGTTTATTATGGTATTTCAGGTTGAAGCTCATCACAAGGATAATCTGGATCTTAAAACTGGCGTCTTCATATTCATCATCAGTTTCAACTGAATTCATGAAATTTTCAATTTGTTTATCACTCATTGAAGATAGATTGTCTATCCTTTTCTGTCTATCGTTTTGTCGGGAAATCTTATAAAAGGTAAAATAAAAAGGCATAAAGGTAAAATAGGGGGAATTTTTTTCAGCCAAACCACTAACACCGTCTGTAGAAGGTTTTCATAAAATACTCGTTTCAAACTAAAAAAAACCTTTTTATAAATAAAACTATCAATATATTATCAAAAAATATAATATCAAAGAACTTACCACGAAAAGTTAATTGTGCTGTTGGAATATATTATTTTTGTAATATTAATTTGCACCGTAATCACAAAATATAATAACAGACGTGTCACCTGAAAGTCTCAGTAGAACCATGACCATAAAAATCAAAATACACGGCTGAGCATGTTCAAACCTGTAGTCATCGGTAGGGAATTTTACAGAAAAAACAACCATAGTGGTCAAAGGGTGGCAATTTTTGAATTTGAATTGAGTTACATTTTAGTGATGACCGTCTGTAGACAGTCTTGATGGTTTAAGAGTTAATGGTGCAGTATGAAGAAAGGATAAATGCAGAAGTAAAGCTCCTAATTAAAAAAGGCAGTGATACAAAAAAAAAACTATAGACCAATAAGTTTACTCTCCTATCCACATAAACTTATGACAAAAATATTGACAAATCACTTGATACAAAAATATGACTTCTGGTTGATAGAAAACTTCGGATTGGGTCAAAACTTCAGCTGATTTTTAGCCCATGCCGAAGTTGCTTTTTTTTGCCAAAGTGGAATGCTCGGTCGGACACTAGGAACCATAGAGGAATTTAGTAAATATTAAATTTTACCTTTTATTAGTTAGATGCCTATTGAGAATGTCCATATTATCATGAAGTTGTTTTGTTCTTGGCCACCATTTAATAAATGCCTGTTTTGCTATGTCACAATAGTTTTGATAATTATTTGCAGTTTCTTCGACACCTTGATTTGAGAAAGGCATTCTGTACCTAGTGAAACAATTAATGATGAAATAAATAGATAAAATCGCAATTACAAAACTCGGGGCAACAAATTATTGACAACTGACAACTAACAAGTACATGACTGAGTTGTATTATTATGGTTGTAATGTTGGTTGTTAGTTGTATGTAACACATGAGATACAACTGTTGATGGCAATAGTATGTTCAATTGAAGAATACGTACCAAACTATAAACACTTAAATGAAAAGCCACGTGATCTCCTAACTTAAGTGAGTGACTGTGCAATGAAAACATGGTTAGTATTTAGAATTTAGTATTTAGGTAGGACTCTGTATTCGGACCTAAGTATCAAACTATTGAGTCCCCGTAGATATTGTGTAGTGTATAGTGCCTTTCTGGATTAACAATATGCTAACAACAAGAACAGTGGCGGCAAACACTAGTGGAAAAACCATCCAGGTAAGCACCACAAGGGGATGCCCACAGGGAGGAGTACTGTCACCACTGATCTGGAGTCTGGTCGTTGACGAGCTGTTGAGGCGGCTGACCGAGTGTGGATATCACGTAAACGGTTATGCCGACGACATCGTCATCCTAATCAGAGGTAAATTTGAGGAAACACTGTGTCTCCTAATGCAGGATGCCCTCAAAATCACCAAAGAATGGTGTTTATCTGTGGGCCTGAATCTAAATTCAGGGAAAACCACACTAATACCATTTACCAACAAAAGAAATCTCCACAATATAAAGAATATCCAGATAAATGGAGAAGATATTGAATGGAGAGACCACACAAAATATCTAGGAGTGATACTAGATAAAAAGTTGCTGTGGAACAAGCATGTTGAAGAAAAAATCAGCAAAGCGAAATCAGCTATAATGATATGTAGAAGAATTGCAGGAAAAATATGGGGATGTCACCCAAAGATCCTACTATGGATGTACACTGCAATAGTAAGACCTATCATCACCTATGGTGCAATAGTATGGTCAAGCAGAACCAAGCTTGAAACAACGAGGAAATCACTCGAGAAGTTGCAAAGGCTAGCCTGTTTATGTATAACAGGCGGTATGAGGACATGTCCGAGTGCGGCAATGGAGGTCATCCTAGACCTCACTCCACTCCACATAGTAGTGGAGGAAGTCGCAACAAAGGCCTACCTCAGAATGTACAAAGAAGGGTCAATAAAGGGTGGGCATGCTGAGCTAGCTTTGCCTAATTGCACACACCTAATCGACCTACCAGGAGACAAAATGGTCAAGAAGTTCAGTCTCGAAAAGAACTTTGATATCAAGCTGAACACGAGAAATGATTGGAACAACGACACCATCCAATCACTCAGGGAAAATACTATTAAATGGTATACCGATGGATCCAAAACAGAAGAGGGAACTGGAGCAGGAGTATATGGACCAAGGACAGAATATTCTGAAGCAATGGGCAAACTCCCTAGTGTCTTTCAAGCGGAAGTTCACGCAATTGAGAGATGCGCTCAGTTCAACCTCGACAGAAGATACAATAGACAGGATATTGCTATTCTATCTGACAGTCAAGCAGCCATCATGGCATTGAATTCCCCAAACATTGACTCAAAAATGGTTTGGGAATGCTTAACAAAACTTAATGAACTAGGCAAGAATAATAAGGTCTCCCTGCTCTGGGTACCAGGGCATATGGGCGTCGAAGGAAATGAGCGAGCTGATAGACTCGCCAGGAAGGGTGCGAGAGAGCATCTGATAGGACCAGAGCCATTCTGCGGCCTGGGAAATTCATATTTTCAGGCAGAAGTAAAGAGAATTACAGAGAAAGTGAGATCTAGCTACTGGATTGAACTCCCGGGGCTCAGGCAGGCTAAGGACCTGCTCGGTAATTATGACCGAAAAAGGTCCGGAACATGTTTGAGCCTCGGCAGGAAAGCCCTAAAAAGTCTGACAGGGTTCCTCACAGGCCATTGTAGACTTGGGGAACATCTGCGGAAAATTGGACTTGAAGAAGACGGAACATGCAGATTCTGTAGGGAGGGGGCGGAAACGCCACACCACCTCCTCATGCAGTGTGTTGCAGTGACACAAGTTAGAATGAGGACCTTGGGCAGGCCCCAAATGGACATTGGATCCATACGCTCATTGAATCCCCTGCGAGTCCTAAACTTCCTAAGAGGGCTAGGACTCGAGGGGATGCTGTAACAGGAAACCCGGTAAGCAAGTAGGGGGGAGCGCAAAAGATCCTAAGGGTCGCAGTGCATAAGAACACCCTCTAATAATAATAATAATAATAGTGCCTTTCAAATTGTATGAAACGATGTCTTCACTAAATTCAATTTCAATTAATTTTTTTGAGATGCATTTACTTCTACATTTTGAAAAACTTAATAAATAATGTTTGAGAAACTTTGAACTTTATTGAAAAAAAAAGAATTTTGAGATTGTGTATTTGTTTATATTCATACGAAATTTCAGCATTCTAGCTTTTATGTTTTTTGAGATATATAGAAACATAAAGTAAAAATTCAAAAGTTGATAACCCCTGACTATAACAAAAATTCAAAATTCTGAGTATAAAATCTTTGTAGGCTTATAACTATCTATTTTGGACTCTGTGAATTGAGCGGACTAAAATTATAAGGGGGGGCACACACAGAAACATAAATGTTCTACTTCATATACCTAGTATGTAAATCCATATATATATATATATATATATATATATATATATATATATATATATATATATATATATATATATATATATATATATATATATATATATATATATATATATATATATAGAACATATATGGTGCGAAGCCTCTAAGTTGGTGTTTTTTGACTTCAAAGTTGGAAAAACCGTGAAAAATATAGACCCTGCATACAAATCTCGCATATCTAAGCTTGATACTCTGTTGATATGTTAAGAGAAATAAATTCTGTTGAACAAATCGACAGTTGGATAATAAAAAATTTCCTAACCTCAAATGGCAAAGATGTTGATAAAATTATTCCTGCAACCAATTTACATTCAATTTATAAAGCAACTCGCTCATGGAGTCGCTATTATCATAAAAAAAATTATTTTCTTTTCTTTATTTAAAAAAAAATGAGTATGACTTTTGAGAGTTGGCCCACCACCACCCAGACTCGCTTTAGGAGATGAAGTCTCCTATTCGAGTCCAGTAAATACGCCAGCAAAAGACGCACATAAAAAGTGTGCCGCGTATAGGTGCGTGAGGGTGACCTTTAGGTTGCTCAAGAGCAGCCTGCAGGTCACACGACACATGCATCCTTTCGGTCACCAGAAGGGCGACCTCCAGGATGCACACACCCCAAGATCAGTTTACCCTCAAAGCCCCACAATTATTCTTTTTTTTTTCGTTTACTACCCCAATTTATAACAAAGAAATACAACAATGGAATACAATAAAATACATGAAATAGAGTTACAACGAATTTCATACAAGGAACAATCCACAACAGCAAATAAACAAGAAGTTAGTTCGGCCTCTGTGCAGCAGAGTCGCATGCACGGAGGAATCAACAGTAAACAATGTAAATAACTAGAGGTAAATCAACAATAGTAAATAGACATGTAATACAATAAGAGCAACCGATCAAAAGAAAACTCAACAAATAGAAACAGAAGAAATGAATAGATGTGTCAAAATAGATTAAATGAGACACACACAGTCAAAGCGCAGACAGATGCAGGGTCAGAGGGCAAACATACGGACACCACTACGTCCCAGGGAGGGACAGAAGACACAAAAGATTTTTTTTTTGATGAATATGTCCTTGTTAAACAAGTACATATACATCTTCCTATGTTCCCTAAAATAAGCAAATAAATGCTTGTGCTATAGGTGAACGAAATCGGTCGAGATAGGATTCGAACTCGCAATCACTGGATTACTAGCCCAGCGCGCTAACCGCTCTGCCATCGACCCATCTATACTAACTGAACCTAATCAAATACTAACTAAACCTAACCAAAAAATTAACGGGAATGGAGATTTACGTACACATCATTATTATTATTTCGCTGTCGTATTTTATTACATCCCATATAATTTTCGTTTAGGTTTAGTTACTCTTTAATGATAATAGCGAATCGCCTGAGCGAGTTGCTTTGTTAATTGAATAGAAATTGCAGTTGCAGGAAATTTTTTTTCAACGCCTTTGCCATTTGAGGTTAGGAATAAGTTAATTATGTATTCGTATTTGTCGAGCCATTTTATTTTTCAAATAATTTATATATGTTAACATATTTTTACTTACTTTTATGATTTTGAACACTGTTTATTATTTTTTTTTATGTTTATATTATCGCGTTTAATGTCAACTTTGACAGCTCACCCGCATTGGTAAAATCCATAGACATAAAATTAAAATATACATACCAAGACTAGAGTATTTGCCAAGACTAGAGTCTACAATCTGAATCTACCCGTTTGCATTCTGTTTCCGGTTGGCTCTCTGATTGGTTGAGATCTCGTAGTATTAAGTCAAATGAGCTGTGAAATTTTATATTAAATGCGAAAAATTAAAAGAATATTATATATTTAATTTATAATAATTTATAATTCAATTTATAAAGCAACTCGCTCACGCGAGTCGCTATTATTATTATACACAAACTTAAACCTAACCTAAGAATGCAGAAAAGAAACTCAGGGGCTAGACGCTACTTTTGCCAAGACAGCGTACCTGATAATTAAAGCAAATACTCTATCTAGAGTATTTGATTAAAGTGAGCTTAAAATTTTCGCGCGCTTTATTTCTTGGATGGCAATAAATGGTAGTTTTTCATACATTTTCCATAACTTTTCCGTTTTTTTCAATAATATTTCGAATTGGTGATTTTTATTTAGTAAAAGTGGACATATTTATCAAATAAAGGATATTATTTATTGTTTTCATTAATTTGTTTGTTTTTTTTGTGTTAATTTAAAAATTATATCACTTTTTGTAAAATGAATTGTGTGAAGTTTCTTTTTTGTGTGAAAGCAAACTTTGAAACTTAAAGTTTAATAAATAAAGTTATATACGATATTTTTTAGTTTTTTTCGACAAATAAATCCGAAAACTATTCATATAAGTCGTTATTCTCTATACAAAAACAATGTTTTCTGCCAACCAAACGTCAAAAATCCCCCGGAAAAATGACTCACTTCAATTCATACAAAATTTGCTAACTACGACATCTAGTATATTATATGAAAACCTATGAAATAAAATCTCTTTTCTATGGATGACCTGCAGTGTGACCATTTTCCAAACTGCCGAAAATACCGCACTTGTGGCGAAAATATACTAAATTTTTTATCGATATTTGCGAACATACTAAGAAAACACGCATGTATTTATAATATAATTGTTACCTATGATGAGCCCTCTCTCCAACCACGAGAAAACATCGAAGCCAATGTGAGGAAGAAAAGGAGACAAATGATGGTGACACTATGAAAATTCTTTTAGTACGGCTCATTTATTCAAAATATCAGTATTGTTCGTCCATGGCAATTAAATAATAAAAAAAAAACAAACACAACAAGCAACAAAGTATAAAGAAAAATACAAAACGAAGAATAAAAATCCAACTCTCAAACACAACCGAGCACGAAGAGACGCCGACCAGAAGGTGCAGCCTCAGGGTACAGCGACATCCTTTCTCCAGGCATGTCACTGTCTTCCACGTGGTGACTGAAAGTTCGGCGGGGCCCAGCCTTTGCGTCAGGCTGGCAGGTCCTTGTCATACCCGGCGTATCTCCTCTGCCAGACAGTCACCCATGGCTGGCTCCGTGCCACACGGCAACGCTATGACGGCGCATCTCGACAGAGGTGGCAGGCCAGCTGGGAGCCTCACCGGAGGCGAACCGACGCCCCAGACGACACGGAAAGCCCCTCGTGGTCCAATCTGCGAGCCGCCGCGTTCCCTGCTGTGGTGGCCCAACACTGCGCCCTGCCTCCACGCCTCTTGCCTCACGTTTTGTTTTGCTGTTTTTTTTCTTTATACTCTGTTGCTTGTTGTGTTTGTTTATTTTTATTATTTAATTGCCATGGACGAACAATACTGATATTTTGAAGAAATGCGCCGTACTAAAAGAATTTTCATAGTGTCAAGAAAAAAACAAGAAATCATTGTACCTCAAGAATATGTACAAATATTTTCAGAATCTGGTAAAGTACTTGCTTAGGTTGTGATTTTGATGTACCTATATGATTGGAAAAAACAAGTTCAAGAATTTTTCAAGCCAATGCACAATGGCATTTAAGACTGAAAGAAAGCAAACGTTTTTTACTGAAAAAAAACCCGTTCATCAGTTGCAATACAAGGGGAGATAATAAATAAATTTGGAATGGTAAAATAAAACCAAAGTTTTCAGTTCTACTAATTTAATGACACTGACTAGTTTCGGTCATCCAGTGACCATTTTCAAAGTGTGAAAAAACAAGAGGTGGTTGGTGTTTATATAATATCTGGTTAAGGGGTTTGCAACTTTTTTTTTTTTTTTGTTTATTTATTTATTTTTTTTTTCCTCTTTTTCCGTCAGTTCAATTAGTGTTGCTAGAAAGAACTGACAAAGAAAACTAGCAAACAAAGCGGAGCGTACAAATACAAAAATAAATTAAATAATTTATATTGCAAAATTATTGAATGCTGCTGGAACATGGCATGATGGTGTCTGTATCTATTATTGAAGTTCTGTGACCAATGGTTGAGAACAGCAATGTAAGGATTAACTGTGTACCTGTAACAAAATATATTGGGTCAGTAAAATTCAAAAGTATTGAGTTGTTTGTTTACATAATATATAATGATAAATGGTTGGAAATACCATTCCTTATTATTGATTACTTGGTATATGAATAATATATTTATAGATTAACTGTGTACCTGTAACAAAATATATTGGGGCAGTAAAATTCAAAAGCATTGAGTTGTTTGTTTACATAATATATAATGATAAATGGTTGGAAATACCATTCCTTATTATTGATTACTTGGTATATGAATAATATATTTATAGATTAACTGTGTACCTGTAACAAAATATATTGGGGCAGTAAAATTCAAAAGCATTGAGTTGTTTGTTTACATAATATATAATGATAAATGGTTGGAAATACCATTCCTTATTATTGATTACTTGGTATATGAATAATATATTTATAGATTAACTGTGTACCTGTAACAAAATATATTGGGGCAGTAAAATTCAAAAGCATTGAGTTGTTTGTTTACATAATATATAATGATAAATGGTTGGAAATACCATTCCTTATTATTGATTACTTGGTATATGAATAATATATTTATAGATTAACTGTGTACCTGTAACAAAATATATTGGGGCAGTAAAATTCAAAAGCATTGAGTTGTTTGTTTACATAATATATAATGATAAATGGTTGGAAATACCATTCCTTATTATTGATTATTTGGTATATGAATAATATATTTATAAATATTTATAGCGGTTTAAGTAGAGGTGAAGTAGAGAAATCTGTTTGTAAATTAATAAGTGTCTTGTTCATATTATTTTTTACTCTATTAATTTCTAGTATCTCTAATCTGTCTAATTTTCTTCCTTTATTACAAGGGGAGATATTTTATCGCTCTGATTACGGTAAGCCAAAATCTGTTTTGAAATATAATTAAAAAATAGTTGACATAGAACCTGTGCCAATTCAACTCGGAGTTCATGTGCATCCAGCGAAATTGAATGACGTAGATAATTTTTTATCAAAACATTATGGCAAAGATTGGAAGACCATTGAGTCCCTCTCATGGTATAAAAATACACTTGAAAGATGCATTTTGCCAGTAATTATGAATCAGCCGTGCGATAATGAAAGTCCAGAAGTTGGATTGTCAATATAATTGTGTGATAGAATTTTAAAAAATGTCCTACAATCCATGTTACATAATATTATTACTTTTTTTATTTGTTTTACTGAAAACTTTTTTTTTAATATTTTACAATGTTTTGATATTGTTTATATATTTTTATATGTTAATAAAATAAATGTATTTGCAAGTTTTATCTAAACACAATCTCTCATTCGTCCCTGGAAAATGTATTGCCATTAGGTACCTAACATTGTTTACTTTCAAAGTCTAACTAAATCCAATGTTTACAATCAAAACCTAATAAAATCCATATTTAAACCATTCATAACTTTTTAATTCATATGTTTCAATAGAAAACCATGGTATAAATTAAATTAAGTACCTTTTCTTAACCCACTGATACTTTTATATCGGTGGTGCTTTACTGATTCACAATAAATCAGTTTTTTCTCATTTGCTAAAAAATCGTTTCGTGGATTTAACCTGGGGGGCAAGTCTGGTTCAATCGGCGAAATCAAAACCCTAGTGATTACCCATATCATGGATATAATTATTATATGTAGTTCTACAATATTTTTAGATGTCATAGAACTCCATACGATAATTATATCTATGATATGGGTAATAACTGGGGTTTGATTTCGCTGGTTGAACCAGGGGGGCAAGTCCGGCCAACATAGGTACGTTCCTATTCCATTTAGTCCAAATTTATATTTTACTAGTAAAACCCGGCAGACGTTGTCCTGCCTGTTCAATTATTTACCTCCAAATATATAAAAATGGTTTATATTTATGTTTCCTTTTTTATTATTTAACATTCTTATCTAGATTCGCTAATTGTATTTCCGTATTTTTTCCCTTCCATCCCTTCCATCCCTACAGTCCCTTCCGACCCTGTTCAATCATTCATTTATAATTTTATTTAATTATTCAAACAAATATAGGTAGTTGAACCTTTAATTAGCATTATACCAGTTTTTTATTTTCTTCTTTTTCAATGACTCTACGGCCGATATCGAGCCTTGGCATCCATGAGTCTTCGTTCCCAACCTCTCCTGTCACCCGCCTCGGCCTTCCATTAAGTTGCCTGGAGCAGTTCGGCAGCATCCCTCCTAACTTCGTCCTCCCACCATAGCCTTGGCCTCCCGACCCTCTTTTTTCCACCTGGGTGCCCTTCAATGATCCTTTTTTGTGCCCATGATGACGGCATTCTCTGTACATCTTAGCCTGTTCAGTCTGGCATGTACAGATATTCTTTGTGCATTGTAGATGCTCGTCGTTGTAGCGCACTTTCCAGGCTTTGCCATCATTCACGGGCCCTAGTATTCCACGCAGAACCCTCCTCCCGAAGGTGTCCAGTACCTCTGCGGACTTTTTTCATTGTCCACGCCTCACACCCGTATGTCACAACTGTTCTAATGACCAGTTTTATATGATATACCATTTTATATATGGGAATATAGGATTTTTTTCTTGTTATTTTTTGATTTATGTTTTTATTCACTTATTTATATCTTTATTCATTTATTTACTTATTCGATCATTGATTTATGTATTAATTTATCTGTTAATTTAAAATTTTCTTTATTTATTTATTCGATCCTTGATTTATTTATGTTATTTATTTTTATTTAAATTTTATTGCAATACCAAATAGATAATTTTTCAATAACTTTTCGGCGAGCAGTTAAATAATTGAATTAACTTCAAATACGCTTTCTTATATGCGCTAAGGCTAAAGGAATCCCTAATATTAAATGACAATCCCAAATAGATTTTTTTTTTATATTCTTGTGTTAGATATTAAATTCATAAAACTTCTCTTGTGCGCGCTGAACAAACCCACTAGCATTCACTTCGATACAAAATGTTTTCAAATTTTTTTTGAGATATCGAATAAATAAATAAATAAATTATGATGCATAAACCTTCTCCTGAATGAGCTGAACAAATTCCCAAAGTTTCATCGCAATCGGATGGTTGGTTTAGGAGTTCATCGCGAACAAACAATCAAACAAACAAACAAATATATGTACATCCATTTTTATGTATATAGGTATATATATATATATATATATATATATATATATATATATATATATATATATATATATATATATATATATATATATATATATATATATATATATATATATATATATATATATATATATATATATATATATATATATATATATATATATATATATATATATATATATATATATATATATATATATATATATATATATATATATATATATATATATATATATATATATATATATATATATATATATATATATATAACGCGGAAATAAGACCGTAAATCTAAAATCTACAATTTTAGTACATTCCTATTTTAGTTACTGAATACGGAGATATATTCAAATTTTCTCTATTATGTACATTAGTTTAGTTCAAATACACTGAAACCTTAAATTATATATAAAAAAATCTTTATAGAAATACTTAGAATTTAGGAATAGATGAAATTTCTTTCAAATACTGGATTGATAGGGAACTCAATAAGAAGGCATAATTGGTGAACGTTTTGTAAGCACATGAAGTGATCACGTAAACCAGCCAATACCTCGTATTCAGTAACTATTGTAACTAAAATATGTACGTTCTAAAATTTTAGATTTTAGAACACCCTTACAAATACACTTAAACGTTGATATTTATATTAGCTGTCATATTGTCATATTGTCATATTGTCTGTCAGCGCTATTGGAAAAATCCAAATTAATCATTCTGAAGCCAGCAAGTATCTAAAACAAATTGATAAAAATAAAGGATCTGGCAGTGACAATATTGCCCCTTATTTCGTAGTTCAATGTGCTGACCAATTAAGTGTGCCCATCTCAATTATTTTCAACAAGTCGACGAATGATGGGAAATTCCCGTCGAAATTCAAAGAAGCTCTAATATCACCTATTCACAAATCCAAATCAAAAAATGATATCGAGAACTACCGTCCTATATCCATCCTATCTGTGTTTAGCAAAACTTTTGAAAAAATTGTATTGGATCATATCTATTCTATAATCACTCCCCATATAGGCAATCACCAACATGGATTTCTCAAAAAGAGATCCGTTCTTACAAATTTATTAAATTTCACTGAATATGTATCAGATAATATGAACAAGCAGTTGCAAGTTGACGCTATATATACGGATTTTTCTAAAGCGTTTGACCGGGTCGATCACAATATACTTATACAAAAACTATACAAAGTGGGAATTCATGGTGATCTCCTCCGATGGTTCGATTCATACATAAGAAACAGACAACAGGCTGTGGTCGTGGGAAGTCATAGATCCAACTTCATTTGCGCTCCGTCAGGTGTGCCGCAAGGTTCACACCTGGGACCAATCCTCTTCAACATATACATACACGATATCCAAAACTGCTTCCAGTTTTCATCCTGTTCGGGTTTCGCAGATGACATGAAAATTTATCTAGCAATTAAAAATATAAATGACTGTTATAAATTACAAAACGATCTAAACAACCTATCCTTGTACTGTAATATAAACAAATTAGATATCAACGTATCGAAATGTGCTTTATTATGTATAACGCGTAAAAGAAATTCTATAGCATACCCATACTCTATTAATAACTCCATGCTGAAGAAAGTTGACCACATAAGAGATCTGGGAATAATAATAGATGACAAATTAACATATGAACAACACATACAAACCATCACAAATAAAGCCTATCAAATGCTCGGTTTCGTTATCCGTAGCTGTAAACAATTCAAAAACATTAATAAATACACTAAAAACACTATACTTTACATACATTCGCCCTCACCTGGAATTCTGTACGCCAATATGGAACCCTCATTACAAAGTCTACATTAATCAAATAGAAAATATTCAAAAAACCTTTTTGAAACACTTGGAGAGGCGCCTTTATGTTGAACACACTAATTATAATACTTCTACCAGAAACTTCAATATGACTACATTACAAAACAGGAGACTTTATTTTGACCAAATATCACTTTACAAAATTTGCAATAACTTGATTGACTCGCCGGACATACTCAATAATATATCACTCCATATACCAAATAGACATACCCGCTCACATAATTTATTTCACTTACCAGTATGCCACACTAATTACAGATACTTTGCACCTTTGTTTAGAATTCAGCGAGATTACAATACACATTTCAAACACACGGACATTTTTCACGACACATTACTGCATTATCAGAAACAGATAAAGATGTTCTTAAACCCTAACACATAATCCAACAATCCCCTCCTCAATCACTAATGATCCCGGTCCTCCTTGTCATCCTAAAACATATTATGTACCTAATTGTTTTTTTTCTTATATTATTGTACTTTCATATTATTATTATTTTTTATGTATCTTTTCTCTCTCTCTTTTTTAAATTGATGTTACTTGTTGTATAATTTTTTTTTTTTTCATAACTAAGTATGTAACCAAACATTATACATTCACAAATGTAAATAGAAGAAAGCATTTTTGGCTATGTTAACATTTAAAAACAGAATTGTAAATGATATAATTAACAGCTGTAGCTTTCTGAGAGTAAATAAATAAATAAATAAATAAATATTAAAAACATACATTTTTTAGCAAAAATATTGCATATTAAATTATTGTGAGTTTTATCTCAGAACAGGCTCTCGCCTATAGTAAAGTAATGAATTCCAGTGTAATATTTTTTAGTTACACTCTATAAAATTGTTTGAATATGGAAATAAAATAAACTGTATGATTTACCAATTACATTCTTACATTTATTTTCCCTTATATAGACCTTGAATTATAAGAATAATTAATAATAAAATGGATATGCATAGTTTAAAGGTAGTGAATTATAAAATGGTTATGCATAGTTTAAAGTGACAGTTCGAGTGAATACATTTTTGTTTTGATGTTAATTCAAATTTTTATTCGTCTGCGGAATTAAACCCATCATCTTCTCAGAGGTCAAGCGTCAGTCAGTATTCAAAATTTTAGCCATGTACAACAAACATACATAATATATTTATATTATATAATGTGGGAAATTTGGTAAATATAAATGAAAGACAAAGTAGGTGTACATAGTACGTAATTATTTTATTATCTAAACACAAATTTGATACATAAATTAAGTTATTATATAAAATCATTTTATTATCTAAACACAAATTTGATATATAAATTAAGTTATTATATAAAATCATTTTATTATCTAAACACAAATTTGATATATAAATTAAGTTATTATATAAAATCATTTTACTATCTAAACACAAATTTGACATATAAATTAAGTTATCTTATAAAATCATTTTATTATCTAAACACAAACTTGATATATAAACTAAGTAATTATATAAAATCATTATATTATCTAAACACAAATTTGATATATAAATTAAGTTAAGTATATAAAATCATTTTATTATCTAAACACAAATTTGATATATAAATTAAGTTTTCTTATAAAATCATTTTATTATCTAAACACAAATTTGATATATAAATTAAGTTATCTTATAAAATCATTTTATTATCTAAACACAAACTTGATATATAAATTAAGTAATTATATAAAATCATTTTATTATCTAAACACAAATTTGATATATAAATTAAGTTATTATATAAAATCATTTTACTATCTAAACACAAATTTGACATATAAATTAAGTTATCTTATAAAATCATTTTATTATCTAAACACAAATTTGATATATAAATTAAGTTATTATATAAAATCATTTTATTATCTAAACACAAATTTGACATATAAATTAAGTTATCTTATAAAATCATTTTATTATCTAAACACAAACTTGATATATAAATGAAGTTATTATACAAAATCATTTTACTATCTAAACACAAATTTGATATATAGATGAAGTTATTATATAAATTCATTTTATTATCTTAACAAAAATTTGATATATAAATTAAGTTATTATGTAAAATCATTTTACTATCTAAACACAATTTTAATATATATATATATATATATATATATATATATATATATATATATATATATATATATATATATATATATATATATATATATATATATATATATATATATATATATATATATATATATATATATATATATATATATATATATATATATATATATATATATATATATATATATATATATATATATATATATATATATATATATATATATATATATATATATATATATATATATATATATATATATATATATATATATATATATATATATATATATATATATATATATATATATATATATATATATATATATATATATATATATATATATATATGTTAAATCTAAGGTTTTCGCGAGTACAAAATATGTTATTATTAAGTATTTTGGGGATAACCCGCGTCAAATTATGATTCCCGAGAGAATCAGTCGTCTGCCGACGTTTCGTCTGAATCACATCAGACATTTTCTAAAGGCGCCTTGTTAATAAATTTTCGTCTCGAGGGATAGTGCACGCACGTCCGTTCGACTCGAACGGACGTGCGTGCACTATCCCTCGAGACGAAAATTTATTAACAAGGCGCCTTTAGAAAATGTCTGATGTGATTCAGACGAATATATATATATATATATATATATATATATATATATATATATATATATATATATATATATATATATATATATATA
Organism: Molanna angustata; assembly: GCA_963576475.1. NCBI lineage: Eukaryota > Metazoa > Arthropoda > Insecta > Trichoptera > Molannidae > Molanna > Molanna angustata. Next base: position 23,270,025 of record OY754977.1, read on the forward strand.
TATATATATATATATATATATATATATATATATATATATATATATATATATATATATATATATATATATATATATATATATATATATATATATATATATATATATATATATATATATATATATATATATATATATATATATATATATATATATATATATATATATATATATATATATATATATATATATATATATATATATATATATATATATATATATATAAATAAAGCTATCTTATAAAATCATTTAATTATCTAAACACAAATTTAATATAGGTACATATAAAATAAGTTATCATATAAAATTATTTTATTATCTGAACACAAATTTGATATAGGTCCAAATAAATTAGGTTATTATATAAAATCATTTTATTATCTAAACACAATATTGTTTTAACAAACTGAAATTGTTTTGTCAGTTAACTTATTTATGGAAATTATATTAAAGTGATGTTACTATTGTTGCAGAAAGGCTAGAATTATGCCGAAATTCAAGAACAGATATTATAAACAACAAAAAATATTCAAAGTATTTTCCAAGAAAAACGGATCGAATGCATCATATGCGGAGAAACATTTGAAGAGGACTGGATTCAGTGCCAGGAATGCAAAGACTGAGCCCATGAAGTTTGTGTTTATGTTGATCCTTCGAATGTTTATTTCAATTTGTGATGTTTGTAAAGCCAAAAAAATATTGTGCCACTATTGATCACTATGTCCGGGGCTACCTGCCAACTATTTTATCGCCAAAAAGCTAAGACTGAAGTATTTTCAACATATTTCGTAAAAAATATTTTATATGATTACTAACTTTTGATTAATGTGATTAAGAAAGTTCCTAGTTTTATTTTAATTGCAAAATAAAGAGAGAAATTTTGGTTATTGTTATTTTTATTTGCAGTTCATTTTAGTGTCTGGGCCTGCCCGACCTTCTCCTATGAGTTCTCCTATTTGATACAAACGTGGGGTTTCGTTGAAGGCGCTGCATTGATATAACAAACTGCGATATGGTATTCTGAAATAATAAAATAATTCAAAATGTAATAGTTATTAATTTCATGTTTGCCATGTGCATCATATTAATAATTATGATGCACTTCGCAATACATAATTATTATGTAGAGCAAAGTCATCAAAATGGAAACATAATCATGATGGAAAACAAATAAGACATTATAATTGCTTTTTTACTAATATATATTTTACATAATATATGCCATATAATTTTCACTGTTTCAGTGCTAATCCCGAGACGTGTTCGTAATGAATCATTTGCTACACCAGCCACCCTAGACAACGTGTCATTTAGCTCAAGAAAAGATAACTCACTGTATGGAAAAGACAGTTGCCAGTCACGTGACAACTGTCACTTCCATATATTGAGTTATCTTTTCTTGAGCTAAATGACACGTGGCCTAGGGGGGTCAGTGCGGATCACGATAGGTAATCAAGATGGACAATGCTTCACTTAAACTCGCTGTAGAAATCTTATTTATCGACATATCCAAAATATAATAATTTCATCGTGTAATTGAACCATTTATCGAGGTAGGTAAATATGATTTAAAAAAAATTGGTAGATGGCAGTAGAGTGATAACTTTTTGTCTATTTCATCCCGAGACGTAATCGGGACCCGCACTGAGATATCGCTTTGTATGGATATTAACGCCTGGAGGGTAATTATGATTTAATAATTCTTAAGTTTTTGTTGTGTAAAGTTTAACAATGCTAAGGCACCTTGGTCATAAAAAATAGAATCTGTAGAAAAATATTGTTTTCCATTTTATTTGTTAAATTGTCGAAAAATCATCGAGTTCACTGGGGATGGATATATGTTTATGAATTATTTTGAATGTCAATCACTTAGAAACATATTTCTTGTGTGTTGTAGGCTTCACTGTGACAAAATAACTGCATCGGTCTATACTTGCATGTCTTATGGCCGGCTTTAACTTAATAATAAACTACAGGACACTTCAAAATAAACTTAAGTAATGTGGCAGACTTCTTATGGTGGCATTTGGCCAGGGAGGTAAGTCTGTTCAACTGGCGGAATCAAAACCATCCATGTTTACACATATCAGCGTGGATAAAATTAACTTATGGAGTTCTATAAAATCTTAAGATATTACAGAACTCCATATGATAATTATATCCACGATATGGGAGAACATAGATGGTTTTGAATCCGCCGGTTGAACAGACTTGCCCCCAGAAGGGCCAATGGAAGAGGGGCCTGGTTAAGGTACCAGATCGCTGCGCGACCGAGACAGGAGACAGAGACCGGAGACCGAGACGGTTACATGACTTTTACTATGAAAGTTACCGGTTTGCGCCGCGACCGAGACCGACGACAGATACGCGAGACCGATTCCGTGAATTGACTGTATGCAATTGTATGAACACCAGTTCGCGAGCGAGACGAGACCGGAGACCGAGACGCGAGACAGGAGACCGAATGAGGGTCTCGCTAGAGACACCACTTGCGAAATTGTAGAAAAAACGTCGTTTTCTGACGAAGTCATTGATTAATTTATATTTACTATTGTTCCTATTATATACCTATTATTTATTTTATAATTTTTATATACCTACCTTATTTGATATTTTTACTAGTCTGTTTTATATAAAAAGAAAAATTTCCTTTTCTAATTTCTATATTTCTTTTTACGAAAAATATTTTATGTTTTTTGATTATAATAATATATTTAATAAAAATATTTTAGGATGATGTATAATATGATACGTGTTGTTAATTAATAAATAAATAAATATAATATTTTTTACACATTTATTTGAAATAGGTAGGTACATTTTTATGAAATAGATAGGTACATTTCTATTGTATACTTTCATTGAATAAAAATTTAAAAACTAAATTTTTCAGTACATGAGAGAATTCTGTTCCTATATGGGTAACAATAATGATCCCTGTTCAATCAATATTATCGAGGTAGTCGTTGGAGTCACGCGTATCGTGTTCTGGAAAGGTATTGATCCTCAGTGTTACATATGAATAGCCATGCAATATTGAAGTTACTATTGGAAGAAGAAGACGATGATTTACTGTTGTATTATTATTACTAGTTAATAGTATGTATAGTTGAAGAATAAGTACCAAACTATAAACACAAATCCAAATTATTGAATATTTTAAGAAATTTTGTTTTCTATACAACACATGTAGGTATGTCATGTATGTCAAGATAGGATAGTATCTTGACATACATGACATACCTACCTGCGTGTGTGCGTGTGTGTGTGTGTGTCCGTCCCCTTTTTTCAAAAAAAAAAATCAGAGATTTTTTCAGAGAAAAATATCAAATAAGGTCGGTATATAAAAATCATAAAATAAATAATAGGTATATAATAGGAAACAATAGTAAATATAAATTAATCAATGACTTCGTCAGAAAACGACGTTTTTTCTACAATTTCGCAGTGGTGTCTCTAGCGAGACCCTCATTCGGTCTCCTGTCTCGCGTCTCGGTCTCCGGTCTCGGTCTCGCTCGCGAACTGGTGTTCATACAATTGCATACAGTCAATTCACGGAATCGGTCTCGCGTATCTGTCGTCGGTCTCGGTCGCGGCGCAAACCGGTAACTTTCATAGTAAAAGTCATGTAACCGTCTCGGTCCCCGGTCTCTTTCGCGGCGCAAACCGGTAACTTTCATAGTAAAAGTCATGTAACCGTCTCGGTCCCCGGTCTCTGTCGCGGCGCAAACCGGTAATTTTCATAGTAAAAGTAATGTAACGGTCTCGGTCTCCGGTCTCTGTCTCCTGTCTCGGTCTCCGGTCTCGGTCCCGCAGCGAACTGGTACCTTATGCCTTGTTAATATTTATTACTTTTTGTACTTTTACAAAAGGTGTGTAAAATATAAAAGTTTTATAAAATTTGTAACGTATTATTACATGTGGCCTGAGTCAAATGATAAATGCTGTTCGCTTTCACAAAGCGCTAATTTTTACTCCTCACTAACCCAAGGGGATATAGTGGGGAGTTATAATTTCGCAATTTTAAAGGGTATTTTTTTATTACAGATTATCATGTAGTAGTATTATGCTTAGATTGTATTCTGAAAGTTTCATCACAATGTATCTGTGTGTGTGCTACGTGCTGTGTGCTATGTACTGTGTGCTATGTACGGCGTGTTTATTATACTTATTTATTTATAAACCGCATAAAAAGAGTTGGCACGATCACATAAATGGGATTTTGAAAGATGGAGATGTTAGAAGTAAGAATAATAGAAGAGCGTGTATGAGACGATGTATGGACGTGAATGAAGCGAGGAATGTATGTCAAGAGAGAGGAGTCTGGCGTTCGGTTCTCTCTGCCTACCCCAAATAGGGAAATGGCGTGATGGTATGGTATGGATATAAACGGCATAAATGCCTTTTACATACATAGATAAAAACACATATTGATGATGAAAATATATAGAATAAGAAAGAAAAAATAAAACAATTAGGTATAGGTACACTTAGCAAAAAAAAAACTTAAACCTAAACAGTAATTTATTTATTTATTTATTTGGGAAGCCAACAGCTCATTTACATTTTTTATAATACAAATTTTAACATAGACTTCAGAGCCAATAACAAGCTTTCCATCAATAACAAGAAAATACTGTAAACAACTCATGTTACATGCACACACACACACACACACACACACACACACATATACAATTTGTTTGGGATGGATAGGAGGGTACGAGGGAGGAAAATTAGGAGCGTATCACCTTCAATATCTCGCGACGAAACTTATCATATTTCACATTGAAGATGTCCACCCCGCCCCGGCTGAGAACAACGTGTTATGAGAATCACATACGCGTGGAATTGTAGCATTCTTTCTGATATTTGTTCTACATACCGGAACATGTAAAAGTTCAGATCGGCGAACCATTCTACCTGGAACATGGATACCCACTAGGTAAACAAGCTCAGGTGAGTCGATGGCACCGTTCAGAATTTTATGCAGCAGCGATTGGTCGTGCAAGACTCTTCTAGATTCGAGAGTGTCAAGTCTGTGATATTTTAATGATTCCCTATAGTCAGTAAAATTTAAATGAAATTTATGATTTAGGTAGTTAATGAATTTATGTTGTACTCTTTCAATTCTAGTGATATGTGTTACATATAAAGGGGACCAAATTTGTGTACAAAATTCAAGGTGGGGGCGTATATAGGTGGTGTATAAAGTATAAAAAGTGTTAATATTTCTGAAAGGCCTGCTTATGCGGATAATAAATCCCAACATCTTATTTGCTTTGCTAATTATATTATTAATGTTTTCAATGTAATTTAACTTAGAATCAAGTATCACACCCAGATCTCTTATATAATTGACTTCATTGATGTTCAAGTCATTGAAGGTATACGTGAGGTTTATCTTGTTTGTGTTGTGGGTAAATGTTATTTTATTGCATTTCAATATGTTCAGCTTTAATTTATTTAATGTACAGTAAGAGTATAATCTGTCAAGGTCTTCTTGAAGTTTGTAGCAGTCGGTTATGGAGTTAATTGCGTAGTATACCTTCATGTCATCAGCAAATGCGAGATACGACGAATGAATAAAACATTTGTGAATGTCGTACGTGTAGATGTTAAATAAGAGAGGACCTAGGTGAGATCCTTGGGGGACACCTGAAGGAGGAACAAAGAAGCTTGATTTAAATCCTTCGACCATCACTGACTGCATTCTATTCCGAACGTATGATGTAAACCACCTGAACAAGTCTCCATGTATGCCTAAGTTATGTAATTTTGATAGCAGTATGTCATGGTTTACTCTGTCAAACGCCTTAGCATAATCAGTATAAATCACGTCCACTTGGCGTCTTTTATCCATGTTACTTGTGACGTACTCGGTAAGTGTAATAAGATTTGAAAGGACAGAGCGACGACGTAGGAAACCGTGTTGATGATTTTGGATATTTAGTTTAACCGTGTGATAAATTTGGTCATATACAATACGTTCGAGGACTTTACTAAACACCGTAATACAATAAATAAAAAATAAAAAAACAATCCATGTGAGCAAACATAAAAAAGTATATACATATGTACTTAAAATAAACCAAAACAGTAAATTTAAAAAATCAGTAAATTCAAAAATAAAAACAAAAAAAAATATATACGTAAGCAAACACAAAAAAATGAAGTAGGTACATATGGACTCAAAATCAACAAAAACATTAAATAAAAGTATTATAAACTGAAAAAAAAATAGCAGTTTCATGTAAATTATAAAGAAACAAAAAGATATTATACAAAAAAACAAACATTTTACAATCGAAAATATACAAATCCGTACTGAAAATATCAAAAGTTGTTTCTCTCATAAAAAAATGTGTATATTGTCTATTTTAATTTGTATTTGGACAGGATAAAAATGTCACCTAAATGAGAATATTCATTTCCAATATTATGGAGACGACTGACTAGCGAGTGATATTCTGTCTGTGTGTGTGTGTATTGTTGTAATAAAATGGTGCTGTCTGTCTAGTGGATCGTCGTGGTATATTGTAATTAATCAATTATGTTAGTGCAGGGGTATCCAAACTCGAGTGAACTAGTCTGTGTAAAGTAACCAAGTCAAATATTTAAAAGTAACCCTAAGCTAAGGAAACTTAAAATTTGAAATTTTTATTTTAAAATTGGTAAAAAGGCACATCACTGAAGAGTTAAGAGGTATTAAGTATTCATAATAAAATATTTATACTTAAAATAATTTAACAAACTCATTTCATGAAAATGCTGAATATTTTCCTTACAAAATTTGAATACTTTATAGAATAGCTTGTTAGTGAGGAGTTTAGCGTTGGCCACAACCCACTCGTTTTAAATGTGATTTTACCACAGAACAAAGAATCTATGGAAGTATTTTAACAAATTCGTCTGCGTACCCAATGATCGTCTAAATAACAATTTGCCATTTGACCGTCATCTGGCGCTAGCAGTCGTCCAAGTTGGTCATTTGGGGCTCAATATCAGGACCGCAGTGGGCGAAATATACTTATAGTATTTTTTTTATTTATTTATTTATTCATTTATTTATTCATTTACTTTTACATAAAAAATATTTAATATACATACAGCGCAAGTGACAACAATAAGAAAAATTTTAGAACATATAAAATTTCAAAATTACATTACATTTTACAGTAGGTATATCATACATTTTAATAATGAAAATACAATTTACAGAGGGAATGTAATTTTTCCAAACTACTACGCTGCATTAAATATATTGTCTCATTTTTATATTTATGACATTACGTTTTTGGGAAAAATTCTTCAAAATTAACTTGTATGTAATCAAATATATGTTAATATCTTAGATTAGTTGTCTCTCACATACATTAAATAAGTGCAACATTTTATAATTTTGTTTTTTTTTTTTAATTTCAGTTTTTTCAGTTTTTTTTTTAATTTCACATACATAATGTACATACCATATGCAGCGCAGTATATTTATTTCGATTAATTTCATTTTATCTTGTTGTCTATTTGATCTTATGTCGTACAACAATAAGACAAATAATAAATAAATTAACAAATAAAAAAGTGGCCATTGGGTTTCTTTGATGGTTCTTCTCAATGGATCTCATAGAACCGTCGGATTGATTGTAAAATAATATTTTATTTATATTATTTTATTTTATTTTATTTTATATTTAAATATTTTTATTTATTACCACATATTTATCCTTACATCTAATAAAACACATTTTTTTTATATAATTTTACAAATCTGAATTTTGATTAAAGATTTTTTTTATTTACAATAAATTATCTGACTAATTATTAAAAGTTTATTAGAGATTTCAAATAATAGTGGAGGTGTTTCGGCCCTGAAAATTTTAAGGGTGTGCCTACCCCCACATTGTACCCCATTCCTCAATCCAAGTTATAACATGTGTTTAACAGATATGATTACTCTGTGGATATGCTACTTCTATAGATTTAATCTTCTATGGATTTTACATACAAAAAAATATCATTTTTTGACAGCGAACAGCGTTTACAATTTGACTCAGGAAGATGGAATAAAACTGTGTTATCCAGTGATACAAATATTACTGGACAACACTAACTGAAACACTGGTAAATAAAACCGTGTTATCCAGTGATACAAATATTACTGGACAACACTAACTGAAACACTGGTAAATAAAACTGTGTTATCCAGTGGTACAAATATTACTGGACAACACTAACTGAAACACTGGTAAATAAAACTGTGTTATCCAGTGATACAAATATTACTGGACAACACTAACTGAAACACTGGTAAATAAAACTGTGTTATCCAGTGATACAAATATTACTGGACAACACTAACTGAAACACTGGTAAATAAAACTGTGTTATCCAGTGATACAAATATTACTGGACAACACTAACTGAAACACTGGTAAATAAAACTGTGTTATCCAGTGATACAAATATTACTGGACAACACTAACTGAAACACTGGTAAATTAAACTGTGTTATCCAGTGATACAAATATTACTGGACAACACTAACTGAAATACTGGTAAATAAAACTGTGTTATCCAGTGGTACAAATATTACTGGACAACACTAACTGAAACACTGGTAAATAAAACTGTGTTATCCAGTGATACAAATATTACTGGACAACACTAACTGAAACACTGGTAAATAAAACTGTGTTATCCAGTGATACAAATATTACTGGACAACACTAACTGAAACACTGGTAAATTAAACTGTGTTATCCAGTGATACAAATATTACTGGACAACACTAACTGAAATACTGGTAAATAAAACTGTGTTATCCAGTGGTACAAATATTACTGGACAACACTAACTGAAACACTGGTAAATAAAACTGTGTTATCCAGTGATACAAATATTACTGGACAACACTAACTGAAACACTGGTAAATAAAACTGTGTTATCCAGTGATACAAATATTACTGGACAACACTAACTGAAACACTGGTAAATAATATCAACTAATTCAGTTCCTTTTAACAAAAAGGGTGATGGAGACTATTGTAGTTGATTTAGAGGAAGTAGATGTACCTACCTATATATGTGGTATTAGTGATAATTTAACATCAATAATATTTTGTTTTTATTCACTTGCCTCATCGTCAAGGATCATTCTTTCATGATGGATTCTTTCTGTTTCACTCGTGTAGACTGGAAACAAAAAAGCATATTTGTTGAAATACCTTCAATATAATTATAGAATTCGTTTATTTTATTCGTTTATTTATTTTCGCCAAAAATATTTCTATGTTTTGACCAAAGCAGAAGTATTCTGTCCGCTAAAACAGTTAAAACTTCAGTCAGACAGTCAAACTCTGTTGTTATATTTATAATTCTATGCACATAACAATTATTTTATTTCGTTTCCATATAAAATTATGTTAATAAGACTTTTTTGTTAAGAAAACTTATTCTTTTGATAAATTTACGTACTTATTATATTTCCCCAAAAATTAAAAATATGAAATAATAGATAATTATAGTAGTACATCTCAAATTTCTTTCAATATTTATGGTATATTGAATTTTCTGACGACATTGTATCGTACAATTTATATGGCAGAATACACAATAGATATGTATGGGGAACTCATTATTTATTTGACTATACGGCTAGAAGCATTTTAATGATAAACAATATATTATACAGAAGTTACAATTATGTATTAAAAAAACTGTTTGCAAATACAATAAAAATAATAATAATGAAGTCAAAAAACATAATAGGTAACTATAGTAAATTCAGAAACGAATTGAAATTAAATCCAATCATTAGATACTATATAAAAGGCTGCAAATTAGTAAAACACCTTGAATACATAAAAAAAAATAGTTAAATTATTAGTGAACGAAATATTATGACGGATGTAGGGCACTTAGGCTGTGTTTCTCGAAATGTAAAAGTATAGTTAAAATACTTTGATTTCATAAAATTTTTCAATAGTTTTGGTTGTTTCATTGAAATAAAATGCCGTCAGACGGCACAATTTTGAACAATTTTATGAAATCAAAGAATTTTAACTATACTATTACCAATACTTTTGCTGAAACAACTCTGCCTAAGCAACGCCTATTTATACTGAAACAGACCAGAGTTAAAAACGTCCACTATTTGCGCATACCTATTGTATGTACATATGTAGGCTAGGTATTATGGAATTTATGTTCTAGTATTGTCACAGTAAAAAAGTGTCGGTAACTGATTATATCTTATTGACACATGAATCATTAACAAGCACAAAGTATCACGATTGTCAAAATAAGACTTTTAATTTTAAAGAATTAAATCAAAAACATCACACATGTCAGATAATGACAAAAGTTCGGTAAAAATAAATAAATTTGTGTAATTAATAAATTCAATTGGAACAAGAAGGTGCGTTCTAGTGAGTAGATACATACATAATACATATAATAGTGTGAACACCAAACAGATGAGTTGTATTCAACCAGACCTCTAATATGAAAAGAGTATAATATTGTTTGAATATTTGAAAAAGAATTACATGTACGTAAAACAAAACCAACGATTATGTGGTATTATTTGTTATACTATGACTTACAGAATTCAAGAAAATATCATTGATAGAGTAATTAAATATAATTCTATTTATTTATTTTATTTATCACACCATATTTATAATGACAACAATATGTACATAAGTAGATTACTGCTGCCCAACTAGGAAATCCTGTTCTAGGGCTAGCAGTTTACAATTTATATTGACAATTATATGCAATTATGAACCAGGTGATTTTTCCCGTTCCACGCTAAATATGTATACAATTTCAACTTTCTGCAATCACAATCATTATCACAACAAACATATAGGCTCACACAAAACAGATCAACCAGCAGATCCCAATGTCCGCCATAATAGGTAGCTGTCATAAATCCAATCTCTGACGCGATTTTTATTTCAGAGCCATAGAAAGAGACTAGTTAACTATGTATGTTGGTGTAATTACTATGAATCACATACTTCCCAAATCAAATAAAATATTTTTATGTGTTACACAATACGGCATAGTACGGCAATACGGCATAGTCTTTGTAATCATATTTATTTATTTACTAGTTGCATGTAACACATGAGATCCAACTGTCGATAGTGATAGTATGTATAGTTGAAGAATAAGTACCAAACTATAATCCCATAAACACAAATTATTTAATATTTTAAGATATTTGGTTTTTTATACAACATATATATGTACCTAGGTATGTATATCAAGATAGGATAGTATGGAGGTCAGTCCTTTGATCTTACCCAGAGTATGAAAACAGCATGATGGTATGTATGTATGTTTGGAGATTAGTATCAAATAATTAGGTTTTCTTAGATATTGTGTGTAGGCGATTGCCATACAAATTGTATGAAGAAATGTCGTCACTAAATTCAATTTTTATAAAAATTGTTAAAAAAAAATTGAGATCTTCTACTACAATGTTAATATTTTTTATAGAAAATTAAATTATCTAGTTGGGGTGTTTCGGCTTTTTTCGATAATTGTAAAAGTTTTGGAAATATAGGCAGTTAAACTCATAAATTTATCATAAAAAAAATATTTTTCTTAATAAAAAATGTTTGAGAAACCCTGGAATTTTTTTGAAAAAATTAATTTGAGATTTTGTATTTGTCTATGTTTGTACCAATTTTCAGTGTTCTAGCGTTTATGGTTTCTGAGATATATGGAAAAATAAAATAAAAATTCAAAAGTTGATAACCCCTGACTGAAACAAAAATTCAAAATTCCGAGTATAAAAGTTTTGTAGGCCTGTAACTGTTTATATATTCTGAAATTTTGGGCTCTGTAAATTGAGCGGATCAAAAGTTATAAGGGGGGGACGGACACACACACACACAGACACACACACACACACACACACACACACACACACACAGACACACGAAATGTTCTACTCCGAATTCTGAGTAAATCCGTGTATGGAACATATATGCTGCGAAGCCTCAAAGTTGGTGTTTTTTGACTTCAAAGTTGGAAAAGCCGTGAAAAAAGTAGACCTCTCCATACAATTCTCGCGTATTCTGGCTTGATACATTGTCGATATGTTAAGAGAACAAAGTTCTCCTGAACAAATCGACAGTTGGAATACAGTTGAAGTTTGTCGTAAGTGTATACATATTTATATATACCTATTTTAATTTGTGGATTTTTATATATTTTAATTTGTGGATTATAACTTTGAATTTTTAAAACTAGTTGCATGCAACACATGAGATCCAACTGTTGATCGCGAAATATGTATAGTTGAAGAATAAGTACCAAACTATAAACCCATAAATACAAATTATTTGATATTTAAAGATATTTGGTTTTTTATACAACATATATATGTACCTAGGTATGTATATCAAGATAGGATAGTATGGAGGTCAGTCCTTTGATCTTACCCAGAGTATGAAAACAGCTTGATGGTATGTATATATGTTTAGAGATTAGTATCAAACTATTAATTCTTCTTAGATATTGTGTGTAGGCGACTGCCATACAAATTGTATGAAGCAATGTCGTCACTAAATTCAATTTTTCAAAAATTGATTTGTACTTCTACAATATTAATATTTTTTATAGAAAATTAAATTATCTAGTTGTGGTGCTTCGGCCTTTTTCGATATTTAAAAAAAAATGGAAATATAGGCAGTCAAACACATAAATTTTTCATAAAAAAAATATTTTTCTTAAAAAAAAATATTTGAGAAATTCTGGAGTATTTTTAAAAAACCTGATTTTAGATTTTGTATTTGTCTATGTTCATACCAATTTTCAGCGGTCTAGCTTTTATGGTTTCTGAGAAATATGGAAAGATAATTTAAAAATTGAAAAGTTGATAACTCCTGTTTGAAACAAAAATTCAAAATTCGGAGTATAAAAGTTTTGTAGGCCTATAACTTTTTATATATATTATTATGAAATTTTGGGCTCTATAAATTGAGCGGACTGACTTTGTGTATATGGTCCCATTTAGTTCAATTCCCGAATCCCTTATGGCCTTTTCCAATGTTATGTTGAACAAAAGGCATGCCAGGGCATCTCCTTGTCTTAAGCCGTTGTATGATCTAAAGCTATCGGATATGTCTGATTGTATTTTAATCTGAGAAAATACTTCAGACATTGTTCATTCAGACCATTTACTCGAGTGGTGTGCTTCGAATTCGTTATACCTAAACCATACTAAATGTCAATTCATCAGATTCTGTAGAAATAAAACTAGTATCAATTTTCAATACACAATGGACAACAATAACTCAACTAAAGTAACATCAATAAAGGATCTTGGTATATTGTTTGATGAGAGGCTTACATTTATTTCTCACATAACAGAAACAACTAATAAAGCTTTAAAATGCCTTGGTTATATTTTGAGAACAGTCAAAAATTTTAGATCTATTAATACATTTAAAATCCTATATACATCACTTGTTCGTAGTAATCTTGAATATAATTCAACTATATGGTCGCCGTTTTATAATGTGCACTCATTGAGGGTCGAAAGGGTTCAACATAAATTTTTAAGATTTGTAAATTATAAATTATCCATTCCTTTAGAAAAATTAAATTATGATTTTCTAATGAGTATTTTAAATTTATCGAAACTATCAAACAGAAGAATGATTTGTGATTTAATTTGTTTATTTAAAATAATCCACGGTATATTGGACACCCCTGACCTAGTTGAAATGATAAAATTCAGAGTACCTACAAGGTTTGCTTCACGTCAAAATGCACCTTTTCATATAGAGAATCTTCGAAATAACTATATTATTAACTCACCAATACATAGATTGCACCGCCTTGGAAACCAATATAGTGCTGTTGATATATTTAATGTACACACTATAGATGGTTTCAAAAGGATGCTTAACGCATATTATAATTTTTGATTTTTACTTTGCTTTGTATATTTTTGTTGTTTAAATTGAATATGTAATATTGTATTTTTTTTACTTCTTCTTTTATGTCTAGTTTTTTTTTATCATTTACCTCTATTTTCTTTTATTATGTTGTTTTATATTGTTCTTCCTTTAACTACTTACGTTTTTTTTATTATGTACCTACCTATATAATCGATGTATTACGTACTTACGTTTTTTTTTCTTAATTATGTACCTACCTATATAATCGATGTATTTACACTTATTGTTGTTTTCTTATGCCTGCATTGTTTTATTTATCCTGTATTTTTTTTGTAAATGCCCTATTAATATTTTTTTTTATATCTAATAAATTTAAAAAAAAATGTTGCAAACCCCTTAACCAGATATTATATAAACACCAACCACCTCTTGTTTTTTCACACTTTGAAAATGGTCACTGGATGACCGAAACTAGTCAGTGTCATTAAATTAGTAGAACTGAAAACTTTGGTTTTATTTTACCATTCCAAATTTATTTATTATTTGTCTCTGAAATATAATGTTTGACAAGACCTTATATGCCGTGTTTAGTAGAGTTATCCCCCTGTAATTACTACATAACATCTGGTCTCCCTTTTTATGCAATGGGCAGATGAGTCCCTCATTCCATTCCTTCGGAATTGCCTCGGTTTCCCAGATAAGATGTACAAATGTGTGCAGATGTTTGTGAAGATGTTCACCTCCATATTTAATTAGTTCACTCTGAATATTATCCTTGCCAGGGGATTTATTATTCTTTAGCTTTTTGATAGCATCTTTCACTTCTTGAAGTGTGGGCGCGCTTTGTGTCAGATCTTCGGTTGTACTGTTGAGACTTGTTGATGTACTTGGCAGGCTGTGATCACCATTGAGAAGCATGTCAAAGTGTTTAACCCATTGTGCAAGAATTTCCGTTTTTTCGGTTAGGATTATGCCATTATCGTTCTTGCACATGTTGCTACGCGGTTTGAATTCGCGTCGCATGGTGTTTACCTTCTGGTAAAATGCTCTGCTGTTATTGGCACTATAATGATCCTGTATCTGTTTAATTTGCTGCTTTATGAATGCTCTTTTCTTTCTTTTATGGGTTTTCTTTTCATCCCGTCTTAACCGCTTATATTCCTCTGTGGTACCGCGAGTTCTGCTGCACTGGATTATTTTCTGATATGCAATATTCTTTCTATCAGTAGCCAATTGACATTCTTCATCAAACCATTCACCTCTCCTTACTGGTGTTTTAACTCCAATGGTGTCGTTAGCGCTTGATATTACAGCCTCCTTGCATTGTTGCCAATATTGGTCTACAGTGATTTCTAGATTATCATTGGAAGTGTTTGTAGGTGGTAGTCGGTTCTGTATTTGTTCTCTGTATTGTTTACTGATATCACTGTCTGTGAGTCTTTCGAGATTGTATCGTGCAGCTCTTGATGTTGACCCTCTTTTAGCTTTTGATATTCTGGCTCTGAGTCTAGCACAGACTAGCATGTGGTCAGAGTCAACGTTTGCACCTCGGTATGATCTCACATTCATAAGGTCGGATCTGTGTCTATGTATTATCTATTAGCACATGGTCAATCTGATTGACTGTACGTCCATCGGGCGATTTCCATGTTCCCTTGTGAATGTCTTTCCGCTGAAAGATGGTACTTCTAATGGTCATGTTGTGTTCTGCGGCAAAATTTATCAGTCTTGTGCCATTATCATTACTTTGGGCATGCAAGCTATATTTACCTGTTGTTGCTTCATATATCTGTTCACGACCCACCTTGGCGTTCATGTCTCCAAGCACAATCTTCACGTCGTGTCTTGGACACCTATTGTATACAGCAGTTAGCCTGTCATAGAAGTCATCCTTATCATCATCCGACTTATCCTCTGTTGGCGCATGACAGTTAATTAGTGTGTAGTTTAAGAACCTGCTTTTGATGCGTAAAGTAGCTATTTTAGGACTAATAGGTTCAAAATCCAAGATAAGGTGTTTGGCGCGATTATGAACTTAGAAGCTAGTTCCAAATGTATGGTCTTTCGGGTGACAGCTATATAGCACTGTGCAGTCGCGGTTCTCCATGATTCCGTTTCCTGTCCATCGCATCTCTTGCAGGGCTGTAATGTCACATCTGTATTTGTTTGTTTGGTCGATATGCAACTTAAGTGCTCCCGGTTGGTATAGAGTCAATACATTCCATGTTCCAATTCGTAATTCCTTAAAACGTTTGCCAGGTCGTAGTTTTAAGATCAGTCCGGTTCTTTCTCTTGTTGGTTTCGTAACTTTGGTTGATTTGTAGGGTTGGGTTGTTGGCTCAACGCCTAACCCCCTTACTAGGAGGACCAGGGTTTTTCTGTAGGGGTTTTCCTTCCCTTAGCTGGGGGGGTCCAGTTTTGTGGCGCCGGGCACTCGCCATTCATCCTCTCCCTATCTGCTTTGGCACTGATGTTAATGCCAGTGGCCACATTGCCCAGGGCTCGCGGGGCCTAGAAGGCCACTCGTGGACGCTAGGGAGTAGGACTATTGGTAGTGTTGCTGATGGTATGCAACTATGGCGTTACGTGGCATTTTTGAAGAATATGTACCTAACTTTAATCCCTTAAATGCAAATTTTTTAATATTTTGTTTTCTGTATAACTAAACCTACCTTTAAAATCTAAGTATAAATGTCAAAAATAGGATATTGCAAATATATTTTGAATAAATACATTTGCCAACGCTCTACTTCATTTTTAGTATTATATACTTATAATTACATAAAAATTATAATTATCAACCTTAATATTCCTGTCTTAAATAGTCCTGTCTTGAGGTCGATATTTTACATAAAGTAAGAACATTTAAAACATATCAAAACAAGTTGTAGTTAGATCCAGATTGGCACCAATACATACAATATCATTTACATAATCTAATATTTTACATATAGAACATTTTCGGACAAAGAAAAGAAAAATTACGTTTCGCAAATGTGGTTTTTCTTTTTTCTTTATAATGATCGACTTTGACCACTTTCTCGAGGTTTAGTGGAACAAATGGTTTGCTATTGGGTAATCCTGTCTATGTTAGTGGGTATACTATGTACAATTATGTATTTTACTTATGTAAAGTTGTCTCACATTTAAGACTATACTCAATGAACAGGTTTATTTAGTATGATACATAGGTAGTATACATTTAGTATGATACATAAGTAGTATACATTTAGTATAATACATAGGTAGTATACATTTAGTATAATACATAGGTAGTATACATTTAGTATAATACATAGGTAGTATACATTTAGTATGATACATAAGTAGTATACATTTAGTATAATACATAGGTAGTATACATTTAGTATAATACATAGGTAGTATACATTTAGTATGATACATAGGTAGTATACATTTAGTATGATACATAGGTAGTATACATTTAGTATAATACATAGGTAGTATACATTTAGTATGATACATAAGTAGTATACATTTAGTATAATACATAGGTAGTATACATTTAGTATAATACATAGGTAGTATACATTTAGTATGATACATAGGTAGTATACATTTAGTATGATACATAAGTAGTATACATTTAGTATAATACATAGGTAGTATACATTTAGTATGATACATAGGTAGTATACATTTAGTATGATACATAAGTAGTATACATTTAGTATAATACATAGGTAGTATACATTTAGTATAATACATAGGTAGTATACATTTAGTATAATACATAGGTAGTATACATTTAGTATGATACATAAGTAGTATACATTTAGTATAAAACATAGGTAGTATAAATTTAGTATAATACATAGGTAGTATACATTTAGTATGATACATAGGTAGTATACATTTAGTATGATACATAAGTAGTATACATTTAGTATAATACATAGGTAGTATACATTTAGTATAATACATAGGTAGTATACATTTAGTATGATACATAAGTAGTATACATTTAGTATAATACATAGGTAGTATACATTTAGTATGATACATAAGTAGTATACATTTAGTATAATACATAGGTAGTATACATTTAGTATAATACATAGGTAGTATACATTTAGTATAATACATAGGTAGTATACATTTAGTATGATACATAAGTAGTATACATTTAGTATAATACATAGGTAGTATACATTTAGTATAATACATAGGTAGTATACATTTAGTATGATACATAGGTAGTATACATTTAGTATGATACATAGGTAGTATACATTTAGTATAATACATATGTAGTATACATTTAGTATGATACATAAGTAGTATACATTTAGTATAATACATAGGTAGTATACATTTAGTATAATACATAGGTAGTATACATTTAGTATGATACATAGGTAGTATACATTTAGTATGATACATAAGTAGTATACATTTAGTATAATACATAGGTAGTATACATTTAGTATGATACATAGGTAGTATACATTTAGTATGATACATAAGTAGTATACATTTAGTATAATACATAGGTAGTATACATTTAGTATAATACATAGGTAGTATACATTTAGTATAATACATAGGTAGTATACATTTAGTATGATACATAAGTAGTATACATTTAGTATAATACATAGGTAGTATACATTTAGTATAATACATAGGTAGTATACATTTAGTATGATACATAGGTAGTATACATTTAGTATGATACATAAGTAGTATACATTTAGTATAATACATAGGTAGTATACATTTAGTATAATACATAGGTAGTATACATTTAGTATAATACATAGGTAGTATACATTTAGTATGATACATAAGTAGTATACATTTAGTATTATACATAGGTAGTATACATTTAGTATAATACATAGGTAGTATACATTTAGTATGATACATAGGTAGTATACATTTAGTATGATACATAGGTAGTATACATTTAGTATGATACATAGGTAGTATACATTTAGTATGATACATAAGTAGTATACATTTAGTATAATACATAGGTAGTATACATTTAGTATGATACATAGGTAGTATACATTTAGTATGATACATAAGTAGTATACATTTAGTATAATACATAGGTAGTATACATTTAGTATGATACATAGGTAGTATACATTTAGTATGATACATAGGTAGCAAATATCTTGAACCTGGCATCCGGGTGCGAAGAGCGCAAATTTGTGTATTTTCGTTTCATTGGAGTACGTGCAAATCGCCCCCTTTCTCGGCGAAACGGCTCAAGATATTTGACGACAAATATACCTAACTATGTTTATGATTTTTCATTCATTTTTGTACATCTAAACATAAGTATTTTGCCAAGGTTTTTTATTTATGTGCTTAATTTTTCAAAAAAATATATGATTTGTTAAAAAAGATGAATTTTAATAGGAACATACATAGTTACCTATTTATTTATTTATTTATTTTCTTTGGGAAGCTACAGCTCATTTACAGTTTAATGATACAAAATAATTTTTACATTGTTAGAGCCAAAAAAAGCATTCCATCAACATATTATAAAAACAAATAACAGTTTACAAGCCAAAAATAATTCATGCACACACATTTATACACACACACACTCATACACACCATCACACACACATACCTACATACATAAGTACACATATATACACACATATACAACAACTAGGGAAGGAAAGAGAAATGAGAGAAGAGAGACTAGGAGGACAGGATAGAGGGATATTGGTTGCGCATCACCTTCAGAACATCATGTCTAAATCTGTAATATTTTGCGCTGAATATGTCTATCTCAGCTGAGAATGTATTGTTATATTGGCTGCATATGCGTGTAATTGTTGAATTTTTCCTGATATTTGTTCTACTTGTTGGAATATGAAGTAATTGAGGTCTACGAACCATTCTACCTGGAACATGGATACCTACTAGGTTGACAAGTACAGGCGAGTCTATGGCATTGTTCAAAATTTTATGCAGCAGCGATTGGTCGTGTAAGACTCTCCTACATTCAAGCGTATCAAAATTATGATATTTAAGTGACTGGTGATATGTATTGAAGTTAAGGTGAAATTTATGATTTATATAGTTTATGAATTTTTGCTGTACTTTCTCGATTCTTGTGATGTGTACTGCGTAGAAAGGAGACCAAATTTGAGTACAGAATTCTAGCTGAGGGCGTATGTATGTAGTGTATAAAGTGTATAAGGTTTTAATGTTACTGAATGGACGGCATGTGCGAATAATAAATCCTAACATCTTATTTGCCTTACTTATGATATTATCAATATTGTTTATGTAATTTAATTTAGAGTCAAGTATCACACCTAGGTCTCTTATATAATTGACTTCCTTTATATCAGAGTTGTTAAAGGTATATGTGAAATTTATTTTGTTTTTATTGAGAGTAAATGTTATTTTGTTACATTTCGATATATTAAGTATTAGTTTATTTAATTCACAGTAAGTGTATAGCCTGTCAAGGTCCTCTTGTAGTTTAATACAATCGGCCAATGAGTTAATTGCAAGGTAAATTTTCATGTCATCGGCAAATGCAAGATATAATGAATGATTAAAACATTTGTAAATGTCATAAGTATAGATATTGAATAGAAGCGGACCTAGGTGTGAACCTTGAGGAACCTATTGTTAATATGTAAGAAATATTTAATCTTAACAATTATGATTATTTTATTTTGTAAGTAATTAATACCTAAATCTTAGTTACTTTTCAAGGACAACGGTTTTCTGCCTTCTCCAAATTGGGAAAGGATGTGTATGTTTGTAAAAATATAATTGATCGAAAAAGTATGAACGGAATCTAAATATCCATTCATCCAACTGTCGATTCGTTCATGAGAATTCAATTCTCTGAATGAATCAACATTATTAAGCCAAGTTGCGTGTACGAAAGAAAATTTTGTATGGCGTAGTGGACTTTTTGCATGCTAATAACACCAACTAGAGGCCTCGCTGCATATATGTTCCCATACATGGATTTACTCAGAATTCGGAGTAGAACATTTTATGTGAGTTTTGTGTGTGTGTGTGTGTGCCTGTGTGTGTCCCCCACTCCCTTATAACTTTTGATCCGCTCAATTTACAGAGCCCAAATTTTCAGAATATATAAACAGTTATAGGCCTACAAAACTTTTATACTCAGAATTGTGAATTTTTGTTTCAGTCAGGGGTAACTTTTGAATTTTTACTTTATTTTTCCATATATCTCAGAAACCATAAAAGCTAGAACGCTGAAAATTTGTAGAAATATAGACAAATACTAAATCTCAAATCAGTTTTTTTAAAAAAATTCCAGGGTTTCTTATACATTTTTTATTAAGAAATTTTTTTTTTATGATAAATTTATGAGTTTAAGTGCCTATATTTCCAAATTTTTTAAAAATATCGAAAAAAGCCGAAACACCCCAACTAGATAATTTAATTTTCTATAAAAAATATTTTCATTGTATTAGCACATCTCAAATTTTTTTTAACAATTTTTATAAAAAATGAATTCAGTGACGAAATTGCTTCATACAATTTGTATGGCAGTCGCCTACACACAATATCTAAGAAGTGATACTAATCTCCAAACATACATACATACATACCATCATGCTGTTTTCATATTCTGGGTAGGATCAAAAGACTGACCTCCATACTATCCTACCTTGAAATACATACCTAGGTACATGTGTTGTATAGAAAACCAAATATCTTAAAATATTAAATAATTTGTATTTAGGGGTTTATAGTTTGGTACTTATTCTTCAACTATACCTACGTACTATCGCTATCGACAGTTGGATCTCATGTGTTACATACAACTAGTTAGGTATCTTACTTTAAACAAACTACATATTTCACTAATGTGAAACAAGCATACCTACCTGCTACTACAAAAGAATAGTTTTATATTATGTAGGCACAATAATAGGTACAATAATAGGTAAACAAACAAGCATACCTACCTGCTACTACAAAAGAATAGTTTTATATTATGTAGGCACAATAATAGGTACAATAATAGGTAAACAAACAAGCATACCTACCTGCTACTACAAAAGAATAGTTTTATATTATGTAGGCACAATAATAGGTACAATAATAGGTAAACAAACAAGCATACCTACCTGCTACTACAAAAGAATAGTTTTATATTATGTAGGCACAATAATAGGTACAATAATAGGTAAACAAACAAGCATACCTACCTGCTACTACAAAAGAATAGTTTTATATTATGTAGGCACAATAATAGGTACAATAATAGGTAAACAAACAAGCATACCTACCTGCTACTACAAAAGAATAGTTTTATATTATGTAGGCACAATAATAGGTACAATAATAGGTAAACAAACAAGCATACCTACCTGCTACTACAAAAGAATAGTTTTATATTATGTAGGCACAATAATAGGTACAATAATAGGTAAACAAACAAGCATACCTACCTGCTACTACAAAAGAATAGTTTTATATTATGTAGGCACAATAATAGGTACAATAATAGGTAAACAAACAAGCATACCTACCTGCTACTACAAAAGAATAGTTTTATATTATGTAGGCACAATAATAGGTACAATAATAGGTAAACAAACAAGCATACCTACCTGCTACTACAAAAGAATAGTTTTATATTATGTAGGCACAATAATAGGTACAATAATAGGTAAACAAACAAGCATACCTACCTGCTACTACAAAAGAATAGTTTTATATTATGTAGGCACAATAATAGGTACAATAATAGGTAAACAAACAAGCATACCTACCTGCTACTACAAAAGAATAGTTTTATATTATGTAGGCACAATAATAGGTACAATAATAGGTAAACAAACAAGCATACCTACCTGCTACTACAAAAGAATAGTTTTATATTATGTAGGCACAATAATAGGTACAATAATAGGTAAACAAACAAGCATACCTACCTGCTACTACAAAAGAATAGTTTTATATTATGTAGGCACAATAATAGGTACAATAATAGGTAAACAAACAAGCATACCTACCTGCTACTACAAAAGAATAGTTTTATATTATGTAGGCACAATAATAGGTACAATAATAGGTAAACAAACAAGCATACCTACCTGCTACTACAAAAGAATAGTTTTATATTATGTAGGCACAATAATAGGTACAATAATAGGTAAACAAACAAGCATACCTACCTGCTACTACAAAAGAATAGTTTTATATTATGTAGGCACAATAATAGGTACAATAATAGGTAAACAAACAAGCATACCTACCTGCTACTACAAAAGAATAGTTTTATATTATGTAGGCACAATAATAGGTACAATAATAGGTAAACAAACAAGCATACCTACCTGCTACTACAAAAGAATAGTTTTATATTATGTAGGCACAATAATAGGTACAATAATAGGTAAACAAACAAGCATACCTACCTGCTACTACAAAAGAATAGTTTTATATTATGTAGGCACAATAATAGGTACAATAATAGGTAAACAAACAAGCATACCTACCTGCTACTACAAAAGAATAGTTTTATATTATGTAGGCACAATAATAGGTACAATAATAGGTAAACAAACAAGCATACCTACCTGCTACTACAAAAGAATAGTTTTATATTATGTAGGCACAATAATAGGTACAATAATAGGTAAACAAACAAGCATACCTACCTGCTACTACAAAAGAATAGTTTTATATTATGTAGGCACAATAATAGGTACAATAATAGGTAAACAAACAAGCATACCTACCTGCTACTACAAAAGAATAGTTTTATATTATGTAGGCACAATAATAGGTACAATAATAGGTAAACAAACAAGCATACCTACCTGCTACTACAGAAGAATAGTTTTATATTATGTAGGCACAATAATAGGTACAATTCTGCCCCAGACTCGGAAACGAAATAAATACTTGTTAGGTAGGTACCTGTGTACTTAACAATTATTATTATTATTACAGGGTGATATATGCCGTGGCGGCACAGTTGGTAAGCCGTTCGGTTTCTGTGCGGGCGTCCTGGGTTCGATACCCAGCAGAGGAGAAATTTATTTAAATTCATTTCTCACGCAAATATTGCTTCTCTGGGCTGGAAACACTGGTAAGTTGGAAGAAATTGCCATACAGCAATAAACTCGCCACTTGCGCAGTGTGCAAGGAAGTGTTTATTTTTTATTAATAAAATGTACAACCGCGATGTACTTACGAATGATCCAGTTTATTATTTTTATTTGAACAGTTTATCTTCCTAGTAATTATTTGTTAGGACGTAGATACCTACATACCTACACATACTTATTTGGATAAATATCTGACACAAAAGATGTCGGGTTCGTTTTCCGAAAAAAGGATATATTAAAAGCCTCATTGGTGTAAGATATCTAAGAACAGAACCAAAGATCCCATGTTCAATTCCCGATAGAGACAAAATTATTAATTGTGTTTCAGTCTGAAGCTGTGAGACGATAACGATGCAGAATGTAGCGACTTGTTATTGGGTGCGCGTCATATTAATATTGTTAAAGTAGGTACCTACCTGTAAGTTGTCCGAGAAGTAATTAGAAATCAATTCCGAAATAAAATAAGAAGCATATAAATAGTAAAAAATAAATAAAGGAGAACAAACATCATTATTTATAGAAATAATACACTTACACAAAAAAATGTATATATTACAATTAAAATATATATTTTTAATATTAATATTAATATTAAAGGAAAAACTAACAAAACACATGTAACGCGATTTCAAAATAAAAACTAAGAATCAAAAATGAATGTACATAATGATGGGTGTAAAAAATGCCGTTTGAAAATGAGTCCGCCAGTGAAAATGTAATATGTATGGAACCTTCAAATAAATAAATACTTTGTACAATGTTCATTACACCTCTTTACAATACAATTTTAACAATAGCTTAAAAATCAGGTAGGAATGTATTATGTTGAATGTTGAACAACCGGGCGAAACACCTAATTTCACTGTGATTTTATGTCTAGTGTACAGAACCTTCCGCCTGAAATGCACGAGCACGAATGTATCCTATTGGCTTACGATATGGTTCAAGAAACGCCTACTTTATTTAACCCTTCCCCTAATTTTTATTGCTAACGATATTTTTCTACCTTTATAATGCCTATTAATGACTAATATTCAAGGAAAAATGGACGTTGTTCAGTATGGAAGTCGTTGAAAACTGTGCACTGTCCATAATCAAAAGGATTTTAGCCCTGTATTTCGAGTTCTAATTTGACTCTAACGTAATCATTATCAATCGTCCTTTTCCTCATGCGGCTGTAGTCTGTCGCCACACGTATGGCTCGCCTCCATGCCAATCTGTTTTGAGCTGAACGCAGAGCACCAGTCACCGAAGACCCCATTGTGGACTTAACCAAATCGCTCCATCTGGTCGGTGAGCGACCACGAGATCTCCGTCCCTCCACGCTGCCCATCACAACAAGCTTCTCGAGGCAGTCTGGTTTTCTTCTGGCAATGTGTCCAAAGAATTGAAGGATACGTCTGTAACATATCGTCGACAGACGATCTTCAATCCTTAGCTCGTCTAAAATTGACACATTGGTTCTTCTGGCTGTCCATGGGATGCGCAGCATACGCCTCCAGCACCACATTTCGAAAGCATCGATCCTCTTTCGCTCTGACTCCCTAAGTGTCCATGTTTCCACGCCATAAAGGAACATCGGGAATATCAGAGCCCTGACGAGTCTAGCCTTCGTAGTTTTCGTAATGGTCCTGTCCTTCCATACTCTTGTGAGCTTTCCCAGTGCTCCCTTTGCCATGGCGATGAGTCTTTTTACTTCCGCTTCACAACCACCGGTGTCACATATGTTGGAACCCAGATATGTGAAGTCATGTAATATCTCAAGATGGTTTAGAGAGTTTATTGGGGGAAGTTTATATGCTCTATCAATCACCATCAGTTTGGTTTTGCATTGGTTTATGCTCAGACCGAGTGATAAACTTTCCCTCTCGACACGATCCAAAAGTTGTTTCAAATCGGTCTCGTTTGTGGCTACTAGAGTTGTGTCGTCTGCAAAGCGTAAGTTGGAGATTTTCTTGCCACCAATGCTGAATCCAGCCTCCCAGCCATCCAGAGCTTTCCTCATTATATACTCTCCGTATATGTTAAAAAGAGCAGGGGACAGTATACATCCCTGGCGGACACCCTTCTGGACTGAGAAGGTAGCGGACAAGGCATTATTTAATCTTATTGAGGCAGAACTATTTGCATACAAGTTTTTTAGGATATGTATAAGATGCTTAGGGACTCCCATCTCATCCAACACCATCCATAGCTTACTCCATCTGACGCAGTCAAAAGCTTTGCTATAGTCGATGAAACACAAAATAACTGGTGCATTGAACTCCCTACTCTTCTCAATTATCTGTCGCACATTCAGGATCTGTTCTCTTGTTCCCCTTCCACTCACAAAGCCAGTCTGTTCAGGTGGTATTTGCCAGTCAAGATAGTGTTTCAGCCTTTTATTCAAAATGTGCAATAGAACTTTGCTGGCGTGTGATATAAGAGCAATCATTCTATAATTGTCACATTTGGCAGGTGATCCTTTTTTGTGCAGTGGAACAAAAACAGACTCCGTCCAATCCTTCGGCCAGATACCAGTTTTCCAGACCTTGTTACATAACAAGTGCAACAAATGTATGCCTCTGTCACCCAAACATGAGAGGATTTCTGCGTCAATTCCGTCTTTGCCTGGAGCCTTGTCCCGTTTCAGATGTTGTAAAGCATGTTCAACTTCGGACAGAAGGATATCTGGTTCAAGTTCAATGTCCTCTCCAGGTGGTTGTAAAACGACAGCATTGGAATCATCACTCTTGTATAGATCTGAACAGTATTCCCTCCAGCGGTCGAGAGCTTCGATGAGTTCGTATATAGGGTCCCCATTTTTATCTTCCACTATGTATGTTTTACATTTAGATTCGTGTGTCAGTTCCTTTAGTTTGCGATATAGATCCTTTGTTTCATTTCTGTAAGAGTGAGTTTCCAAATCTGCACATATACTATTTATATAGATATTTTTATCTTGTCTGCACTTTTTCTGAATTTCTTTACCCAGCTCACTGTATGCATCAATCTCCAGTTGTGAATTGAGACCATGTAGTTTCAAAAATTTCCTGTCATCTATCAGCTGCCATGTCTCATCAGTTATCCATTTTTTCCTATTTCGCTGTGGCTGTGTTTGTGAGTTCTTTATTTCATCTATCACTTCATGGATGGTCAGTTTTAAAATATTCCACAGTGTTTCAGTGTCGTCAATATATGTGTTATGAATGAAGTTTTGGTGTTTTGAGATTTTGTCTTTGAATAGAACTAAAGCCTTATTGTCTAATTTTGGAGTTTTGGATTTGCTTATTTTAATAGTCTTCAATTTCATTTTTAAATTTGCCACAAGAAGCTGGTGATCAGTACCGCACTCTGCTCCAGGATAGGTCTTTACATTGCTTACAGATGGTTTCCAACGTTTATTGATTAGTATGAAATCTATTTGATTTTTGTAACGTCTATCAGGAGAGGTCCAGGTGTAGAGCCTTCTTATATGTTGTTTAAAATAAGTATTAGTAATGAAGAGTTGATGGTCACAGCAAAAGCTAATAAGTTCTTCGCCACGACTATTCCTCTGTCCTATTCCATATTTCCCCACAATGTCTCGAATGTGACTATCATTTTTTGTATCTCCTACTTTAGCATTGAAATCGCCGATGATGGTTGCAATTTCTTTGTTTGGTACTTTTGATATAGTTTCGTCAAGCTTATTGTAAAAGTTAGACAAATCTTCGTCAGATGATTCAGATGTGGGTGCGTATACTTGAATAATATTTAGTTTGCATGGCTTGGAATTTATTTTGAGGCATATTATCCTATCGTTGACAGGTTTGTACCCTAAAACACATTTCTGTACTTCAGGAGAGACTATAATTGCTACGCCATTTCGACTTTCATTTTTTGAGCCAGAGAAATAAACCGTATTATTGTTGTCTGTAGTAATGAAACCCTCATCACGCCAGTGAGTCTCGCTTAATCCAAGGATTGGGATTTTGTGATTGGACATTTCCCTTTCGATTATTTCAAGCTTTCCTGGGTGGAGAAGACCACGCACATTCCATGTTCCTATTCTTGGGTTCATACGCAGTGGTAGTTGTTTATTGCTATTTCCAGTAGTACATTTTCCACGAGCAGCCTGGTTATCCACCACCACGTGGCCGGTAACTAATTTCACACTCAGTGGCCCGGAACCATTGGAGCGCCGGGTGTCAATCAGATCGCCAGACATAACCAAATTTTTATTTATCGACATCATACAGCTATCTTGGGAGGTAAAAATACCAGGGTGGTTTCCCGTTGCCTTCCCTGGGGTTAGTTCAGCCGCCCCTAACATGGGGAACAGACGCTGTTTGTAGCCGCCCATTCTGGGTCAGACACTACGTGCCTGTTGGTCCGCGGGAGGTATTTTATTTCCCTCCTACCCTCCATATCTGGCGAGCATTCCCCTATCCGCCACCTGGGGACGCGTCTCCTAGTGGTTGCAGGCTCCCGCCGAAGAATCATTATACATTAATCATATTAAATTTATATATTTTTTGACAGTGTGTAAATAAAATAATATGAAAGTGCTTACCGAGATCAAAAGCCTCAGGATACAAGATGATTGGTGAAATAATGCTGCAACAGGCGATTGGGACTAGGCAGCAAACATCTCGCATTATTTCATAATTATGTTTGACTTTTTGAAATGAATATACTCTCCTGTAAATACAAGAAATAATTACTTAGTGTAATATACATATACCTACATAATGGGTAATTCAAGATAGGTAGGTATAAAGTATAAATAATTGTAATTGTTTAATTACATTGTTGGGATGATATTATATGGAATCCAAAAAAATAATGAAATCAAGGTAGCATATATAGTAAATTTGTCATTTTCTGTCATCATGTTCCGTCTTTCATTTGATTCGTTTGTTGCATCTGAAACAAAGGAAAATAATAGAATAAACAGATACTAATAATAATAATAATAAATTTGGATTATTTTTATAGCGCCGTTTTTCTGATAACCTCACCTCAAGGGCGCTTTGAATATATTAGGGGTTATTGTAAGACTCGTGGAAGAAGTGAGTTTTTAGGTGTTTCCTGAATAGTGCTAAGTTGTCGATTTGCCTCAGTTCAGGTGGTAGTTTATTCCACGAGGCTGGTCCGGCCACAGCAAAAGCACGATCACCGAAAGATGAAGTGTTGACTCTATTTATTTCAGTCAACTTGCCAATCACGGATGTGGTGGCTGACCGAAGTGTTTTTTGTCGCTCGTTTACGGTGAGAGGGATGCAGAAGTCTGAAAGATACGTGGGAGCCATGCCATGGATCGCTTTGAAAGTCAACAAACATAATTTGTACTTGATTCTCTCTGGCACTTTAAGCCAGTGAAGATTTCGTAGATGGTGGGATATGTGTGAGAATTTCGCGGCTCCGGTGATTAGCCTAGCAGCAGCGTTGAAGACGGATTGAAGTTTGTTTAGCTCCAGCTTTGGAAAGTTTGCGTAGATACCATTGCAGTAGTCCAGGCGGGAAATAACGAATGCGTTTACTAGAGATTTCGTTGCTTCCGTAGGTATATTTCGTCTGATAGATTTTATTCGTCGTAAGTGATAGAAAGCAGAGGATGTTGTGCTGTTTATCTGTTTTTTGAGACTTAGACTGGAGTCAATATGTACTCCCAGAAGTTTAACGGCGGACTTAGGAATAATGTCGGTGTCTGCAACAGAGACAGAAGTGTTGTCTATGTAATGCTGCCGGCGGTGTGTGGCCGTCCAGAGAAATTCGGTCTTAGTTGGATTTAGTTTTAGTTTATTTGAAGACATCCACCGCTCTATCTCTTCGATGCACAGACAAATTTTGTCTTTTAGAAGGCATGACTCACTCGGAGTTGAATAAAAGTACAGCTGCCAGTCATCGGCGTAGCAGTGTGCAAGTAGATTATGCGATTTAACTATGTTAAAAATGTCCTTTGTGTAAAGTGTGAACAGTAACGGGCCAAGCACAGAACCCTGGGGAACTCCTGTCGTCACTTTTTTTGGGAAAGACTGTTCTTTATTTATTATTATGGTTTGAGAACGGTTTTGTAAATAAGATTGCAGCCACGAGTGGGCTGTTCCGTGAATGCCATAGGATATGTTCAGTCTGTTTAAGAGAAATTGATGGTCGACTGTGTCAAAAGCCGCGCTCATATCCAGAAATGAAAGAAGAACTAGTTTGCCTGTTTCTGTTGCAAGGATTATATCTGAAAGTAATCGAAGGAGACCCGTTTCTGTGGAGTGATACTTTCTGTATGCTGATTGGTGGGTAGCGAACATGTTTTGTGATTCAATGAAGTAGTTAATACGTGAAGCGACGATTTTCTCTAGTAGTTTCGACAAGAAAGATAGGTTAGATACTGGTCTGTAGTTGTTCAAATCACAAGGGTCCAGAGATGGCTTTTTCAGTATGGGAGTGACTAAGGCCTTCTTGAAGAGGTTTGGTACTACGCCTGAATTCAAGGAGATGTTAAACATCATGGAGATAAAAGGAGACAGTTCGTGAGAACACTTTTTGAGGAGCCATGTCGGAATGGGGTCGAGAGAGCAGTTTTTGGCTATTGAGTTTTTGATTAGCTTTTGAATTTCATCTATATTAGTCTCATTGAAAATGTTGATTGGTGCTTTCGTGTTTTGTTCGTAATATGGTGTATCAGGAGAGGTTGTGTTTTTGAGGATATTTTTTATTTTGTTGTTGAAAAAATCCGAGACGTCGTTGGGGACCAGGTCTGTGGTAGGCGGTTGTATTGACTGTCCTAGGACAGAATTGAGAGATCTCCACATGCGTTGGGGGTCGCCTCGTTCTGAGTCGATTTTTTCCGTCCAGTACGCGTTTTTTTTCCTATTTATTATGTCTCTGTAGTTTTTTTGTGCGTCTGTCCATTCATGTCTGTGAACTGTTTGTTTTTTAAAGGCTCTTTCCCGTTTCCTCATGAATATTTTTGCCTGTCGACACTCTTCGTCGAACCACTTGTCAGAAGTTCGTATTTGTCGCCTTGTCGTTTGCTCAGGAGCGTGTTTATTTAAAAGTCTAGTCAGTGTATTGTCATAGCAAGCAGTCATTTCGTCAATTGTGAGCGTTTTAAGTTGGTTTAGGTTACACAGAGGGGATCGTTGAAGTTCGGTTTTGAAGTTTTCTATATTAAAGTTACTCCATGCTCGGGATTGTACTGTGTGGTATTTCGGTGGAGGTGGAGTGAAGTTAATTGTCGTGTGAATTAATCGGTGGTCTGATAGGCCGATGTCCGTTATTTGTGGGACTAACTCCCTGTTGTCAGCTCCAGTAATTAGCAGATCGAGTATTCCCCCAGCGTCATGCGTTGGTTGTTGTATGTATTGTGCAAGTCCAAAAGATGTTAAGATGTCATTAAATCTAATTATGATAGGGTTAGTTTGTTGCTCTAGGTGGACGTTAAAATCTCCCGTTATATACATGTTTTTTGTGTTAAATAATACAGTTTTTCCGAGAAGAAGAGATAGTTCATTAAAAAATAAGTCTGTCACAGGTTTTGATCCAGGTCGGTATATGGTGATGATAATGAAGTAGGAGCTGCCGATAGATATTCGACAACCTAGACACTCGAAGGTCTGGTATTCTCCTATTGCGATTTTGGTGATCCGCAGTCCTTGTTTCCCGATTATCGCGATTCCTCCGTGGTTCGTCTTAAGGGCGTTAGTGGGCTGATCTTGTTTTCGTTTTCTTGCTTCTTCGACGACGATGAGACCCTGGGAGTGAAGCCTTCTCAGTGATACAGAATTAAGGTCGTCATGCCAAGTTTCAGTCACACACAGAACGTTAAGTTTATTTCTACGAATAACGTCCACGACATCCTCTACTTTATTGTTCAAGGACCGCGTGTTCCAGTGTCCAATAGCTACTTTTCTGGGTATGGGTACTCCATGGCGCTCTGGTGTTGGGTGACCGATAAGAGTCTTCTTACGTCTTTCTCTGTGTCCGCGGGGTTTAAGTTTATTGTCTATTGGCAAAGTAACATTATGTTGTATCTGTCGGGGTGTATAATTTCTATTCGTCCGTGATCGGCAATTTTTACCTCCACGGCATCCTCGGAAACGTTTTTTAATAGTATTTCGTTGTAAGTCTGCATCTCGGGTCTTCTCAATAACATTTGGTTGTAGGTTTTTTTTTGCTTTGGATCTGAGGGTACGTAGTGTGATGACTCTATTTGATTCGATTAATTATTTGTTTTCTTATATGGTGCATACAGTCTATTATTGTTTGAGGTATTCGAGTCGTCTTCTTCATCATTTTTCCGATTAAAATTTCTATTTCGTTATGTAAGACGATTATAAAATACAATGGGATAGTTATTTGATTAGAAAATCGCCTTCCAAGGGGAGGAATGTGATGACTTTATAATTTTAATATGCACATATGTATATATATATTATTATTATTAAAGTATGATAAATATAGGTATTTGATAATATTAAATTGGAATTGTACACTTTATGGGAGTTCTTTGTTGAAGTCGGTGAAGAATATTATAATATCTACTTACTAAACTAATATGGAAAATATTTTGGTGTCATTGTTGGTAGCTTTGAACTATTCGTTAAGTTTGTTGATGCAAGTCCAAGGTACATGTGGGGATTGTATTAGTGTACCTATCTGGAATCGGAGGGGAGAGAAATTTGGCTTTAAGTATGTTGATTAGTGGGTGGCGGGGACACTTACTGGCAGATCTTGGTGAATGACGGGGGTACGTGCGAAGCTCCTGGAATTCATTTTTTGGTCTTTGTTTTGAATTCAGTAATATAGTATTCATTAATAATTAGCTCGTTTAAAAATAAATTAAATTATTTCTCATTTAATAATCAGTGCTTATTTGTGGAACGAGGATGATCATCATTGGACCCTAAATCATATTTATTCTTTTTTCTCTATATTTTTTCTTTATCTTAAAATTACAAAATTTCGGTCGATAAATATTTAAACAAAATAGTGATATTTTGGAAGGCGCTATACCACCTGAGCCTCGCAGGAGTAGATGAGTTTTTTTTCTTATTTTCAATAACAATTTATGAATAATTTTTCTTTTGGTGTAACAAGATTTGAGTACATGAAAAATCGAATATTAATTAGAAATGTAATCATTTTTAAACTATTTTGAATTTTCTTTCAAGTACAATTTGAATAAACATAATCTTATTTTAAAACATTATAACCTATTTGAGAAATTACTATATTTTATTAATTTTAAATTTGAAGTATTGTGTTTTTTATAACTGACAGAGTGAAATGAAGTAAACTTGTATAATCCTAATTCCATAAAAATTGTTTGCATGTAGAATTTAGTGATTCATAAATTATTTCTTTATTTAAATTACTAATAGCATTATAATACTAACAAAACTCAATAATTCCTTTCCTATAAATGCATGTTAAGTTGATAAGTTATCCTATCTCGTAGAAAATTAATAAGTATTATTTCCTGTCCTTAATTCCAGTATTTTACTTATCGACAATAGTAAGTAAATTACTTCTTTAATCAAATATAATACTAAAAATCGGTAATACCTTTGTCCTAATTACCTAAAAAGCCGTGTAGTCTACGGTTACTATTCTTCGATTTCCAGTTTTCTATGTGGTTGATGGTTAGAGACTCTCGCTAGACTTGAGGTCCCAGAGGATACCTTAAACTGTCTAATATCTAGATTTATTGACCTCAATATATAGTAATGCATGGTGTCACAGGTAGTCTAATTAATCCTTGTTAATGCACTCGGACCTGGAAGTAATTTGAAATGGTTGACCAGGATGGAATCGAGCGGGTATAGGTGCTCGTTTCAAACTGCATGAAGCATGAAAAATTAGCATGATCTTCTTTGAAAATCTGAATTTCCCTAACCTTAAAATGTCAGATGAAGTATGAAAATCGAGTGAAAAACACAAAACTTTATTAGCTCATTTTGTAGAAGCCTTAAAATGTCACTTAGACATCGCTAATGGAAATCAAAGTATCACCCTATGTGTCTTGAAATAACCATTTTATCTAAAGTAATCAAAATATTCATGTTTCAATCTGTTACTGTAGAAGGAAAATTCGTGTCCTGAAAACTAACATTATAAAGATATATTGGACATCTAACAAAATTTGATATAAAACTATTTACGTCACACTCATGGAAAGATCGTCGATTGCATATAAATATTGCCTTTTGTTATATAATGTATTTTGGTATTGTTTTGATATGTTTTCATTATAGCAGGATATACGAAAAGGTAGGAAAACTGAATTTCGTTATTTACTAACCTCCATGAGTGTGAAAAAGTGTTAATAAGCATATATCGTTTTTTCTATTGAATTTTATTTATGTTTTTTTATGAGAATCATATGAATTTGTTTTATGATAATTTTTCGTCATCCTATTTATTCTGTTGGTATATTAATATACTTATATCGATCAAATTGAGTAACAATTAAGTTACATAATTTGGGTTGAGAATCGAAGTTTTATCATTACATTATACGAATTTAATAATCCTGTAGTTATAATTTTGTATGTAAATATTAACTATCTTTCAACAGTCGTGGAGTCTGTTAATTTATTAATTATTAATATAATATATATAAATTTTATTATAAATATTCGTCTGTTTATAACTCGTAAATAAAACACAACGTAGAGGGTCCTTTTTAACGTGAATAATAATAATAATTACTAGACGATCATTGGCCAAAATCCGTTGAAAAACATATAAAATTAGCGAAATAAGATAGAAGAATACGATGTTCTTTCATGATAGAATCATTCAATAAAGAATATTCAAATAGATGTAATAAATTCTAGATTTACCTTACAGGTAGAGGATAAACTAGTTAGGGAAATTAGCTATAGTACTAGGAAATAGACGTTAGATTTTAATAGGTAGTTTAGCTAGCTAGTTTAGGAGGTTATGGATCCACAGAAAAATAGTTTAGGACGATATTTAGTTCAGGTTAGGGTGGATTTCCATCACAGTAGGTAGTCAAGGGTATACCTAATTTGGGGTGTCGATTGCATATCATAATTCGGCCGTCGGTCAAGCTGCTTCCAACATGTGGTCAACATCTGTGGGCTATTATGCCCAGCTCCAGGGATTACTCAGCATACGGTTTGTCAACAAAATCCTAATCATAGGTACACACACATATTATCACTGAGTAACGACACTGTTTTAAACTGTATTATAACCACATATCTAATAGCACATTGAAATTTATAATCACGTATAGGTACGATAAACTAAACTAACTCTAGTCAACTAAAAATTAGGTCTGTCCGATTATGCTATCCGGCGTAAAGTTAAAATACCCGAGAGTGCGTAAAAACCGAGACCCGAGATTGAGTGTACTGTACGCAAAGATTTGGATTTCAGGGCCTGCCGACCCGCCAGATAGCTCAAGTTAACAGGTTCAATGAAAGAAAAGCATCTGAAGTAGGTCAAAGAGTGTCGTGTTAAAAATGTGGACTTCCGGATTTGGGTAATATGCATAAAATTTATTATCTACGAAGAAGTAATGAAAAATCAGCATCGATTTATGGATTGTTTTTAACAGGTTTGCTTTAGTGATTGTTGTTATGGGCTGCAAATATGGTAGAGAAAAACAAAATTCGTGTGCTTCGCGTTTAATCAATAAAGCAAGTTACATAGAAAAAAAAACAACCATAGACAATAAAGGAACATCAAATGGATACACAAAGTCAATATTCAATAGTGATGAAAGCACTTTTGAAATTTTAGAGAACAAGATCTCAGTTTCTAGCCATATTCTGAGTGCGTATCCAGACTGTTAATCATTCAGCGAAATCATCATTCTGGTCTGTCATCCTATTGGCAAAGGTACAGGACGTCTATAGGTGGTAAAAGACCCTATGAGACGAGAATATTGTAAAGATTTGTTGCAAAATCGGTTGCTGCCGCAGGTCAAAAGATGGTTCCCAAATGCTGCTACACAACCTGGTCTTTTTAACTTATTTGCAACACCAAAAATCTCTCTGTTGTTTTGGCTGGTTATAAGTCCCGACATGAACCTGATAGAAAATGTTTGGGAGCCAATTATGAGAGAAATGGCTTAAAAATCACATCACATTCACGAAAACCAAATTAAATTGGGGTCGGAATATAAAAATAAATATTGAACATACCTTCGTGATTTGTTGATGTTCTTGAAATAAGATTTTTGGTAAAGATAATGATAGCTGTCAAAGCTGGGATTAAATAAATCCACAACATGTAAAAAACATAATAGGCAGTAGCAGTACTCGTTGAAAAACACGATTCACAGATCTTCATACATAGCAATATTGGATGAGGATCTTGGTGATTTGAAACAATCTTGATGATGACCTGAAACAAAAGGCACGTAAACATTTTATTTTGTTTTACTTTATATTGCTTCTCGAGCGACTGTCGGGTGGATACTATGTCATAGGTATGAACCGAACATGTACCGATTTTTTTATAGGTAATACAAGATTTGTAATCTTTATCGATTCACAGCAACAGAGTGAAAATACAATTAAAAACTGTTTCCAGCGACTACGACTACAAACAAAAAGCTATTGAAATGTTATATTTCTGCAGTATCTCCTTCGTTCATCATCATCATCATCAGTGGCTCCACAGCCCAGGATGAGCCTTGACCTCCTCAAGGAATCGTCTCCATTGCACCCTATCCATAACCTTTTCTCTCCAATTCCGCACACCGGCTATCTGAAGGTCACTCTCAACTCCATCCATCCATCGCAGTTTCGGCCTTCCCACACCCCTTCTACCCTCCGGATGCGTTGTGAGGATTCTTTTGATGTCTGGTCATCTTCCATATGATGCATTCTCCTTCGTTCACCCATAGTAACATTTCATTTGTCTAAACAATTTGGATTGAAATTTTGATAAACATGAAAAGTATGATAAAAACGTTGATTTAATAAAGAAAGAGATATGCAGAATATTAATTAAACCTTTAAAATTATCTAGTTTATTTTGACGAGTCATCGTCGATCAAGACATTGAGGCGTCTGT
This sequence comes from Molanna angustata, assembly GCA_963576475.1. NCBI lineage: Eukaryota > Metazoa > Arthropoda > Insecta > Trichoptera > Molannidae > Molanna > Molanna angustata. The sequence goes on from OY754977.1 coordinate 23,307,071, forward strand.
CTACCTGGGTTTCAATTTATAATTCTATTTTTTTATGAAAACTTTAATAAGGAAGGGTTGTGTGTTTTTATAGACTGTTTTTAATAGCGAATCTCTTATTATTCATGGTATCTTATTAGTTCAACAAAACATTTAATATTATTTTGTGAAGTTTAATTGCAAAACTATCAAAACAGAGTTTTATTATTTTTAAACAATTTATTAACCTGTATTGAATTAAATGAATTTATTATTATTTGAAAAAAAAATCAGAGAGAAGCCATAAAGAGAGAAATTCATCTGAAATAAACAAATCCATAAAAAAAGAGAACGGGGCTTGGAAAAGAGAGTGCGAAAGCAATGCTATGTATGCTGGTCAACAAGTGAATAATAATTAACATTTTATAGTTTGGTAATAAATCGCCAACTATATACCTAATATGTTAAAACTCACGACAAAATAATTTTCTACTAACAACACTGAAAATATAAATCAAATTATGGAAAAATACACTACCTGTGTTAGAGACCATAAAATAGAAAATGCCCAAGCACAAGCCATCATTATTTGTCTACATTTTGTTGAACCAATTCCTTCGGAAGAAAATAGTTTAATAATGTAATCATCCAATAATTTACAGACGAGAACATTGGAAAACATGTATATCTCAAGATACCGGATAAATAAAATAATGTTACAAAATCTATTTTCCGTGAGAAATTCGATATTTAATCGCCATCCAATCTGAAAAAAATTCATTGGTTATTTATTTTACAGCTTCAATTTTTTATGAGAAATTCAATTTTTTAATTTTTTATGAGAAATTAAATATTTTAATTACTTCAATTTTTTATCAGAATCTGAAACTGTAGCATAATTAAATGTGTGCTGGACTACTGATTCAGTAAACTTTGAATCATGCCTAGACCTATTTCATTTAGGTATCTGTAAAGTAACCATTTGCTGATTACGCACGCACGCACGCACGCACGCACGCACGCACGCACGCACGCACGCACGCACGCACGCACGCACGCACGCACGCACGCACGCACGCACGCACGCACGCACGCACGCACGCACGCACGCACGCACGCACGCACGCACGCACGCACGCACGCACGCACGCACGCACGCACGCACGCACGCACGCACGCACGCACGCACGCACGCACGCACGCACGCACGCACGCACGCACGCACGCACGCACGCACGCACGCACGCACGCACGCACGCACGCACGCACGCACGCACGCACGCACGCACGCACGCACGCACGCACATTACAGCATTATCAAAGACAGATAAAGATGTTCTTAAACCCTAACACACAATCCAACAATCCCCTCCTCAATCACTAATGATCCCTCCTTGTCATCCTAAAACATATTATGTACCTAATTGTTTTTTTTCTTATATTACTGTACTTTTATATTATTATTATTTTTTATGTATCTTTTCTCTCTTTTTTTTTAAATTGATATTACTTGTTGTATAATTTTTTTTTCCATAACTAAGTATGTAACCAAACATTGTACATTCACAAATGTAAATAGAAGAAAGCATTTTTGGCTATGTTAAAATTTAAAAACTGAATTGTAAATGATATAATTAACAGCTGTAGCTTTCTGAGAGTAAATAAATAAATAAATAAATAAACAAATAAATAAATAAAGCCAAGCGCACATCTAATTGTCTTCCAAAATGTATGCACTTAAATGAGAAAAATGCAAATACTGGTCCGGAAATAGCTGAACTATTCTCTGAATACTTTGCTTCTGTTTTTAATCCACCTAATCCCAGTGACACCTCTATTCATATAAATCATTGTAATAATTATTCATTAAGCTGCGTGAATATTTCCTTATTAGATTTTATTTTTATTTTATTTTATACAAAGTATACAAACAATAACTGGACAAAATATACAGGTGATACAAAATTAAATAAAAAATAAGCATGCCCAGCATCACTTACATGTATACATTATTACCATTTATATATTTATGTAGTGTAGGAGAAAAAAAGAAAACAGTAAAAATCAGATATGTGACATGTGAGTGGGGAGTGTGTGTGTGAGTATGTGTATGTGTGGGTGTGTGTGGGAGTGTATGAGGATGTGTGTGAACCTTTATGTGATGAACCCAACTTATCAGTATGAGTATCTAGGATTATATTAGAGTACTTAATAATCTATTCTTTACCATAATCAATGGGGAGTTAAAAAGGTCTGCATCACTAATGTTGGAGTTATAAAAATGGGAAGTGCGGTATATGAAAGAATTCTGTCTGGCATTAGTGTTACAAATGGGGAGGTAAAGTAGGTCAGTCAGTCTAGTCGGTCTTGTTGGCACTCTCAGAGTCAAGCGTTCTAGCAGATCAGGGCAGTCAACCGTTGAGTTTGCAATTTTGAATAAAAATATAACATCTGCTATAGTTCTGCGGCTCTCGAGTGATGTAATTTTGTAATGCTTTATGGAATCAGAGTAACTAATGTGGTCTCTGTGCGCATGAAAGTCAAGATATCTGAGAAATTTCTTTTGCAGCCTTTCAACTCTGATCTTGTATATGGCATATGAAGGAGACCAGACTTGAGATGCGTATTCAACAATGCTACGAACATATGCGAAGTACAGAGTTTTAAAGGTAGAGATATTATTAAATTTTCTGCACAAACGGAGAACATATCCCAGCATTTTGGATGCTTTGGAGGTGATATTATCTATGTGCTTGTCCAGGAGTAATTTACCATCCAACTTGATGCCTAGGTCTTTTATTTCAGTGGTTATAGTAATTAATTTTATTTATTTTTATTTATTTCTATCCAAAAATATACAGTATATATGAGATACAAAATATCTTAAGATAATATAAGCTTATTCATACATAGTTAACATACAATGTAAATATAAGTTATCTCATTTCAATAAATATCAATTTACCACTTCACTGGTGCTTACATAGTTTAAGCCATATCTTTTTGTTTGTATCTTTGTTACTAGCCCCCTCACTAGGCATAGCCTGTGCTAAGGTGAGCTAGTTTTATGTTATTGTCTATTACGTTGTTTATTTATAGATACATTTACATATAATATAAGTACATGTACATATATACGCTACGCATTCAAAACGTATGCATCTTTCCTTCTAAATACAATATTTCATTTTGAGTCATGCACACACAACCAAAAATTGTGGAAATAAATTATTTGTTTCACTTTTTTTCAATTGTCTATTCTGTTGTTTGTAATAGTGCATTTACATTTTATTTGGAAGAATTATTTCCTTAAGGATTTTTTCATCTATTTCATAAACCCATCTTAGTGATAGTTTTTTAAATTCTTTTGCATTACTGATGTTTTTAATATTTGTTGGTAAACTATTGAAAAGTTTTGTTGAAAAATATCGTACACTACGTTGTCCAAAAGTTGTTTTAATATATGGTATATTTAAGGTATTTGTTGTACTTAATCTAGTGTGTTTATATTGTTGTGAGCTAGTATATTGGTCTTCTCTTTTTAGCTTGTATATTAGCAGATTTTTTTGCATATATTTTTGTAATTGTTGGAACTTTGAATTTAGTAAAAATCTCTTCAGTATTCGTTCGAATAGGTACCTTAAGTATAACTTTTATAATGGCTTTTTGGGCTATGTCTATTTTCTTTATTATTGTTGGCGTTGCACTTCCCCATCCAATAATTCCATATTCCATTATTGAATGACAAAGAGCATAGTATATATTTTTCAAATGTTTTAGGTCAATAACATTTCTGATTGATTTAAAGAAGTATATTAATCTATTCATTTTAGATGTCACGCAGTCAATGTGATAGTCCCATCTCAAGTTTTCATCAAATATAATTCCTAGATATTTTATGCTCTCTGTTCGTTCAATGATCGGGCAGTTACATGTTGGTTGATTACTTAAGTTTTCGGTATAGTAATCATGAATTCTTAGTTTATGTTCGTCACTAGGTTTATTTCGGGAGGTTATGCTGTATGCAATGTATTTTGTTTTGTTTGTATTTAGTGCCAGAGAGTTCCTGTCAAGCCATTTTTTTACTTCTGTCAATTCCGTTTCAGCCATTTTGTATACTTTTTTCCAAGTTTTTTCGTAATAGATGAAAACTGTGTCATCAGCATAACTGATGATATGTCCTTTTGTGGGAATATTGCATAGGTCATTCATATATATAAGAAACAGGATAGGCCCTAATACACTTCCCTGAGGCACACCACAGTTAATTGTTAGGTTTTCGCTTATGTGCTTTCCCACTTTTACATATTGCTTTCTGCATGTCATGTAATTTTTGAGAATTTTTAGGGAAGTATCTTTTACACCAATGTTTTCAAGCTTTTTGAAGAGCAAATTGTGGTTAATGGTATCAAAAGCTTTGGTTAGGTCAATAAAAACTGCAAGACACTTGTTGACTTTATCCATTAATTCTTTTATATGGTCAGTGACATACGAAATTGCATCTGAGGTACTTTTATTTTCTCTGAAACCGTATTGGTTTTTAGAGAGGATGTCATATTTGTTTAAATAGTTCATCAGTTGCTTCTTTATTACCTTTTCCAAAATTTTTGACATTGAATTTAGTAAACTTATTGGTCTGTAGTTATTTATTTCTTCCTTACTACCATTTTTGTGAATCGGTAATATTGTTCCTTGTTTAAGTATGTTTGGAAATTCTCCTTTTTTATTGATAAGTTTATAAGGTGTGATAGTGGTTCACATAGTTCTTGCTGTAGTATTTTGAGTGTTTTTGATGAAATATTATCTTTCCCAGGTGCACTGTTTGTTTTCAGTGATGAAATAGTTTTTTCTATGTCCGTAATTTTAATTTCCTTTAATTCAAATTTAGAGCGAATTTCGGAGTTTGTGTCTGTTGTTACCATCCTGTCGATTTGGTTTTGTGGTTTATGTGTTTTGATTTTTTTTGCAGTTTCTTCTCCACAATTTGCAAAATAATGGTTTATATGTTTTACTATCATATCTGGGTTCTTTTCGAATAGCATTGTTTCTTCATTAATCTTAATTTTTTTAATAAATGAGTCCTTATTTTTTTTTGAATGTGTGATTTCTTTGAGTATTTGCCAGATTTTTTTAGTGTTCTGGTTGCATTCATTAATTTTGTTTATGTAGTATGCTTCCTTTGCTTTGTGTATAATATTAGTACAAATGTTTCTGTATCTTTTATAAAAATCAATGGTATATTATATCGATTGGATTTTTTTTAATTTTTTCATGCAGTTTGTCTCTTTTCCTTATACTATTTAATATGCTCTGTGTTATCCATGGTTTGAGTCTTTTATTTTTATGGGGTGGTCGTATTGTTTTTTTAGAAGTAAATTTTTGTATTTTATTCTGTAAATATTTAGTGAAATATTTGTTAAGTTTATAAGTATAATTAACAATATTCCGGTTTCTGGTGAACCGGATAGCAAAGCATTTATCAGTATTGATCTTCAGGTTATGGTGTTTACAGTATAGGTCAAGGCGATTTAGATAATTTTGAATGTTCTGACAATCCTCAACACTTTTCACACAAGCAAAAATTTTCATGTCAGATGTTAAACTAAAGCTCAAATCTCTTGATTCTGATAAGGGTGCAGGTCCTGATGGTATTCCGCCATTTTTAATAATAATAATAAACACTTCCTTGCACCCTGCGCAAGTGGCGAGTTTATTGCCGTATGGCAATTTCTTCCAACTAACCAGTGTTTCCAGCCCAGAGAGGCAATATTTGCGTGAGAAATGAATTTAAATAAATTTCTCCTCTGCTAGGAATCGAACCCAGGACGCCCGCACAGAAACCGAACGGCTTACCACCAGTGGCGGCTGGTGACCTTAAATCTTAGAAGGGCTCAAAATTATAATTATACCTAGAAGAGAAATTAAATCACTACAGGAATCAGAAAGCAGATATTTGACACAATATTATTTTTGTATATAATAATTATCAGTGTTTTCCATAGTTCTTTTGTTTATCGGAAATTAAAACGTGAACCTGATCATTTATGCTGTAGGTATTTGGTTGGGTTTTAAATAACGTTTGTAATAAAATGCATCGATAAATTATAAAATAATTTGTGACAGTTAATGAATTTTGATCATACTAATTGAAAAAAAATCTTCTCTCAACAGCCGCAAGACTCTTCCTGATTTTACATAATAGGCCCTATTCAGATTCGACTAAAAATTTTATACGAAATTTTGGTATATGAGAAATGTCAAAAAGTTGACTGCATTTATACGGAACTCTATTTCGTCACACCGAGCGGATGAAATCTTTTAACACAAGTCTCCCGTTGGTTATAGACATTTTCGTACTGTGAAACGAATCAGAATTGGACATATTTTATGTCTAATATCATTTTTGTTTGCAATATTATGGTATCAATTAATTAAATAATAATACTAATATATTTCGTATGATTTATAGTTAAAACAATGTTATATCAATTTATGTTAACTTCAAGGATTTGCAACTGCTTACCTAAAGTTCGACCATCGCAATGTACAACAATATATATTATGAATGAATGAAAATATACTGTAATCCTTCGCGGGCACTGCCCCGTTTTGCTCGAAATCGTCATACATTCAGCGTGTACGGCGAGCTGCGGCGATAGCGGGCGGTCGCGTGAATTGTATGGGTTCTCCGGGCACAAGTCGACTGTGCCCGAGGAATGAAATATTTCATAGAATCTTGCTTGCTTTACAAAGTAGGTAGGTTTAAATACTTTCGCTTAATATACTACAGGCGTAAGACGGCAAAAATTCATTAGAAAAATAATGTGTTCTCAAGATTTAATGACATACATTTGGAATCTTTTGAACAAAGTGTTTGGGAGGGCTGAGCCCGAGAGCCCTTTAGGAAGAGCCGCCACTGCTTACCACTGTGCCACGGCGGTCGGCTTGATTTTTCATACAAAAATGTTACGAGCAACTCTCTACTCCTTTACACATTATATACAGTAAATCTTTACAAGAAGGCACATTTCCCAAAATGTGGAAAGTAGCTCACATCACTCCGATCTTGAAGTCAGGTAATAAAAATGACACAAAGAACTACAGACCAATAAACATCTTTTCCTGCTTCGGTAAAGTTTTTGAATCTCTTGTTTATGAGCATATTTTTCATCAATTTCACCATATACTCTCTCCACACCAACATGGTTTTGTACGTAAGAAATCCACAACCTCAAATCTTTTAGAATACAGTAACTTCATTTGTAACTCATTTAATGTTTGCACTCAGGTCGATGCCATATACACCGATTTTCGTAAGGCTTTCGACAAAGTGAGTCATTTAATCCTCTTAGCTAAACTTCAGAGCATTGGAATACATGGGAATTTGTTACGTTGCGTTGGTTAGAATCATATATATCAAATAGAAGTCAACTCGTAATAATAAACGGTTTCAAGTCCCTTCCTGTATCCATGACCTCCGGGGTACCTCAAGGATCCCACTTGGGACCACTTTTATTCAACATCTTCATTAACGATCTTTCTCATCTTTTAAAATGTAGCTTTTTGTTGTATGCAGATGATCTAAAAATTTTCATGTCATTAAATGCATGTCTGACTGTCTAACATTACAAAAAGACCTCGACACTTTAAATTTGTGGTGCATTAAAAACGAAATGGAGCTACACATTGATAAATGTCACGTAATCACATTTACTAGAAATCATAAGAAAATTGAAAATGTATATTCACTCTCTGATAAACCTCTCAAACGTGTAAATGTCATTAAAGATCTTGGAGTGACTTTTGACTCCCAACTCACTTTTCGCCCACACATTGAAAATACTGTTCAAAAATCACTGAAGATGCTGAGGTTCATAACTCGACTCACTGTAAACTTCACAAATACTCAAAGCTTAAAATATCTTTATCAATCATTAGTAAGAAGTGTTCTGGAATACGGGTCACCTGTATTTTTTTATTTTTATTTATTTCTATCCAAAAATATACAGTATATATGAGATACAAAATATCTTAAGATAATATAAGCTTATTCATACATAGTTAACATACAATGTAAATATAAGTTATCTCATTTCAATAAATATCAATTTACCACTTTACTGGTGCTTACATAGTTTAAGCCATATCTTTTTGTTTGTATCTTTTATTTATTTATTTATATAACACTTCTTTGTACATACATAAAATTACATAGTACAAATGGCGGACTTATTGCCTGGAGGCAATTTCTTCCAGTCAACCATCTGAGATTAAAAGTACATAACATAGTTTCGGCATATACATAATAACACAACCAGTATAAGACAGCAAAACAAAAAGTGAGAAATTACACAAATTCAGAAAGGAGAGGAAAATCAGAAAGGAAAGGGAGAGGATGAGGAGCGATCAAAAGGGATGGAAAGTGAAATTGGGATATATGTTCGTTATGGAATTGAGAGGAAGAGTGAGCATTTAAGACGAGATTTGAAAATTGGAAGTGATGTGGCAGTTCTAATATCAAATGCTAAATTGTTCCACAGCCGGGCAGCATGAATAGTGAAGGAAGATGAATAGTATTCTGTAACGTGAGGTGGGGATGGCAAGGGTTCTTTCTTCTCTAGACCGAAGTGGGAGTCCATGAGAGGCCAGCGGTTGAAATCTTTCTTTCAGATATGTGGGGGCATTCGGATTGTTTAATACATTAAACAGGAGGCAGAGGGTGTGCTGATCTCGGCGCAGATGGATGGGAAGCCATTTGAGTTGTTTGCGAAGATGCGATATTTGATCGTACTTACGGAGGTTAAATATGAATCGTATGCAGACATTTTGTAGACGATCTAGTTTGTTAAGATGTTCTTTATTGAGATCTAAGTAGCAAATATCTGCATAGTCAAGAATAGGGAGAAGTAGAGTTTGCGCAAGTTTTATTTTAATATTGGTTGGAAGAAAGTCTTTTCAGAGAGTGGATACTACGAAAAACCTTGCGGCTAACCTCATTGACTTGTTCAGTCCAAGATAAATGCTGGTTGAACAAAATTCCTAGATTTTTCACAGTTTTAGATAGAGGTATATCTGTGCCATTCAGTGAGGGGAGAGGAAATGTACCATTTGCCAATTTAGCACAATGTTTGGGGCTATCTATGATAATGGCTTGGGATTTAGTCGGATTGAGGAGAATTCCATTTTCAGCTGCCCATCTGACTATATGACTGAGGTCTGAATTCATGGTTTGTGTGGCCCTTTCTATGTCGTTGACAGAGAATTCAATGTAAAGTTGGAGATCATCAGCATACATATGATAGGAGCACCGAAGGCCACTCACAATTGGATTGATGAATATAGAGAAAAGTAGAGGAGAAAGAATTCCGCCTTGAGGAACACCAGTTTCCAAGGTGATCCAGTCAGACATTTCTTCGGGCGATATTTTGCAACATTGTTTTCGACCTTTGAGATAGCTAGCGAACCAGTGAATAGCGGATGACGAGATATTAAGGGATTTCAAGCGGGCTAGTAATACGTCAAAGTCGACAGAATTGAAGGCGCTACTGAAGTCTAAGAGTGATAGTAATGTTAATTTGGACGTGTCCATAGCCTTCCTAATGTCATCGGTAACTTTAACTAAAACGGTGGTTGTACTATGACCCGCACGAAAACCAGACTGCATCGGGTGAAGGAGTGAGTTGGATGATAAGAATGAGTTGAGTTGTTTGTGAACAATTTTTTCAATTACTTTAGAAGAATTGGGAGGATAGAAATAGGCCGAAAGTCTTTTGTAGCAATTGGGTTAGCAACTTTTGGAAGAGGTGTTATGAATGCTTTTTTCCATAGTGAGGGAAACCTGCTGGATGTTAGGGAAAAATTGACAATATGAGTTATTGGGGAGAGAGTGAATGCAAGAATGTATTTAATCATATCGACATTTATGTCGTCACATCCATAAGATTTGCAGGATATGGATTTAATTACCGTTTCAACATCAGATTCTGATACTGTTGAGAAAATAAAATTGGAGTTGAGCGTCTGAGTTGTTTCGAGGATATTCTTAATAGTGTTTTCTTTAGTCTGGTAAGTCATTTTAATGGGTGAATTAGCAAAGTGAATGTTTAAGTCGTTTAGATCGAACGTATTACGCATATCAGACTGAGTTGTTTTCGCTTTTCTAATACCTAAGGACCCAATTTTATTCCATAAACGAGAAGGTTCGCAATCATGTAGAATATTATGAATGTGTTTTCTTTTGGCATTTCTACAAATTTGGTGCCATCGATTACGAAGCTGTCGGTAATGTTCAAATGTGTTTTCATTCGGCCGTTTCTTATAACGACTGAACGCTTTGTCTCTTCTTGCCATGAAATTTAGGATGTCAGTAGAAAGCCAAGGGGCAGGACGATGTTTGATTCTCATCACAGTTACAAAACAGTACAGTAAAAGTTTGATCAGAAGGTCATTAAACATGTCCACTTTAGCGTCAATGTTTTCTAAGTTATATATGAGGGTCCAGTCGGTATTGTTTGCGTCAGACTGAAGTTTATTGACGTCAATCCTGTTAAAGTTCCTTCGTTTTAGAATTTTTTTTTTAATCTTTGGGGCCAGGATAGCGGAACTAACGTATATTAGGTCATGATGAGAAAAACCAACTGCAGTCAACTGTCCGTGATTTTTTACTGGAATGGCTTCGGATGTAATAATAAGATCTAATAGTGATGAGGATGACTGAGTATAGAAAGTGGGATCTAGGGCTAAGGTTTTAAGGTTGACCGATTTGAGGATGTTCAGGAGTTTCTGGGCCCTGGTGTCATTTTTAAGGATGCACGTGTTAAGATCACCCATAATGATAGAATGAGTATATTGAGTGCAAAGGTTTTCAAGCACACCTTCTAGTTCAGAGAAGTAGTTTATGGTCGGAGGACAGTAAACTACCCCAAGTATGTAAAACTTTTACACATTTTAAGTCGATTTCAAGAAATATGAATTCTGGTCGGCTATTATAAGGCTGTGGAGATTGGTGTATTAATTTATAATTAAGGTCTGACCGTAGGTATATAGCCACACCTCCAGCCCCCTTTCCGATTCTGTCGTTACGAACCAAGTGATAACCCTTGAGGGGATAGAGAATAGAGGGGAGAGAGGGTTTTAGCCAGGTTTCACTCACAAGTAAAGCGTGCAAAGAAACATCAGAGAAAGAAGTGAGGAGATCAGGATAGTGGGCCGGAATACTTTGTGCGTTTATATGACAGGCGTGGAAGTTCTTAGTCGTGGTAAAGAGTGAAATGAGTGTGTTCTGTAAGTGCTCTGAGGGATCGTCATCAAGGGTGTCGGCGCTCCTGAAGGAGTTGGAGGAGGAGTTAGGAGAGGAAATTTGGTTGAGGTGATCGGGAATAGAGTGGAAGGAATCGTCGGAAGATGATTGATTCAACATAATGTATAGCAGGTTGATACTAAACAATTACTTAACAATTATATATGTATAGAAGAAATTAAATATAGGTGTATAGAAGAACTTAAATTATAAAGTATATTATATAGAAGAACTTATATGACAAAAAACTGCTATAGAAAGAATCATTGAGAAGCAGCAAAAAAAAAACTATTCAAGAAAATATACTATTGGACTCATAACATATAGGTTTGTATAATATTTATATAATGCTTGGTTGGTTTGAAGATTACAGTAGGTATATGTAGATACATTTGTATAGATACATTTGTATTAGTCGATTAATTGATTATTCATTGTAAATTTCGCATCAGTCACATGAATATACTATGATAACACTGAGGGGAAAAATAATAATAATAATAAAATAATAATGTGTTCAATGGGTAGTAGGTATAACAGTGAAGTAAGAAATGATAAATTAATGAAAGTAGATAGCAACTATCTATGATCAGCATTGAAAGAAAGGAATTATTTACATAGTATTCATTAAATAATAAAAAAAAGAATAACAAATAAACGTTTAGGTGCCGCTTGCATACATATGAATACATTATGTTAGTCATAAACCATGGATATCCCAGGATGCACACCGATTTTTTTAAATCCAATCTATAAAAGTTGGGTAAAAATAGTTTGGTTAGCTTTGTTTGTAGTTATAATTGCTTGAGCCAATTGCATTATAGTATATTAATAAAAAAGGTAACCAAAATATTAAAATAAAATAACTAAATTGGTGTGAACACTAGATAATACATGATGTGTCAAAAACAAAAACCGGTGTACAAACCAGGCCATCCATAAACCACAGAAAACACATTTATTAAATTCGTCAAAGTTGGTACGCCTGCCCAGATATTGATATTGAGAATATAAAATGGCAACATTAATGTATGATTACATTGGCATAGATAAAAACGGAAATAGTTGTTGATTGGTTTACAAAGTTATTTAAAAATACCTACGTGATACATTTTTATGAAAGTTTGACATATCAAAAATAATGATAAATATATGACGGCAAATTTATTATCAAGCGATGTAGCATCAAGCCGGTGTAGAAAACAATTAAAGTTTATTTCTTGAACGTAGAGTTCGTTTTGCTTGAGGCTGGGATGCATTTTTCTGGGTTGTGATGTCGTCAAGTTCACGAAGTTTGGTGATTGCCTTCAGGGATCCGTCAGCCAGTTTGATGATAATTTTGCCATTCTTGGTCCAGCAGTTCGATGCAGTTACCCTCGTTCTTGCTTCGTTAAAGACTTTCTGACGTGCCCTTGTGAGTGATTCCGTTACAATCGTGTTAGTGCCTTTCAGTGTTTTTTTGTTGTTAAAAATTTTCAGTTTGGTGTCCATGGAGTTCAGTTTAATAAGGATGGGGCGGGTTCCATTTGTATTAAATCCTAGGCGAAAGCAGAAGACAATGAATTCACGGGGTAAGTCAGTAACACGTACCTTATTGTTGATGAAGTTTGTGACAACAGTGTTTGTATCCTCGTTGGGAACCTCCTTTACTCCGTGAATTAGAATCATTTTCCGTCTAGAGTGAGCTTCCAGATCATCTACTCTGTCAATAAGGCTAGAAATTTCCGAGGATAAGCGATGAAGCCTCTCGAGGACATCATGTTTAAAGATCGAGAAGTCACTTGCAATTGATTTTTTCTCTGGGCTTGACGATGCGTCGAGTCGCGCCTCAAAATTTTGGAGGCTTGAAACGATTTCTCTCCTCATTTCATTCATTGTGGAAATCGAGTCCATTTTAGTACAGATTATAGTTTTTTTTGCTTGATTTGTATGGAACAAAATTAAATACAAACGTACATTTCGAACCGGAAACCGGAAGTGTTTCCGGAAGAAGTGTGTATCTTTGTTACTAGCCCCCTCACTAGGCATAGCCTGTGCTAAGGTGAGCTAGTTTTATGTTATTGTCTATTACGTTGTTTATTTATAGATACATTTACATATAGTATAAGTACATGTACATACATACGTTACGCATTCAAACGTATGCATCTTTCCTTCTAATAACAATATTTCATTTTGAGTCATGCACACACAACCAAAAATTGTGGAAATAAATTATTTGTTTCACTTTTTTTTTAATTGTCTATTCTGTTGTTTGTAATAGTGCATTTACATTTTATTTGGAAGAATTATTTCCTTAAGGATTTTTTCATCTATTTCATTAACCCATCTTAGTGATTTTTAAATTCTTTTGCATTACTGATGTTTTAAATATTTGTTGGTAAACTATTGAAAAGTTTTGTTGAAAAATATCGTACACTACGTTGTCCAAAAGTTGTTTTAATATATGGTATATTTAAGATATTTGTTGTACTTAATCTAGTGTGTTTATATTGTTGTGAGCTAGTATATTAGTCTTCTCTTTTTAGCTTGTATATTAGCAGATTTTTTGCATATATTTTTGTAATTGTTGGAACTTTGAATTTAGTAAAAATCTCTTCAGTATTCGTTCGCATAGGTACCTAAAGTATAACTTTTATAATAGCTTTTTGGGCTATGTCTATTTTCTTTATTATTGTTGGCGTTGCACTTCCCCATCCAATAATTCCATATTCCATTATTGAATGACAAAGAGCATAGTATATATTTTTCAAATGTTTTAGGTCGATAACATTTCTGATTGATTTAAAGAAGTATATAAATCTATTCATTTTAGATGTCACGCAGTCAATGTGATAGTCCCATCTCAAGTTTTCATCAAATATAATTCCTAGATATTTTATGCTCTCTGTTCGTTCAATGATCGGGCAGTTACATGTTGGTTGATTACATAAGTTTTCGGTACAGTAATCATGAATTCTTAGTTTATGTTCGTCACTAGGTTTATTTCGGGAGGTTATGCTGTATGCAATGTATTTTGTTTTATTTGTATTTAGTGCCAGAGAGTTCCTGTCAAGCCATTTTTTTACTTCTGTCAATTCCGTTTCAGCCATTTTGTATACTTTTTTCCAAGTTTTTTCGTAATAGATGAAAACTGTGTCATCAGCATAACTGATGATATGTCCTTTTGTGGGAATATTGCATAGGTCATTCATATATATAAGAAACAGTATAGGTCCTAACACACTTCCCTGAGGCACACCACAGTTAATTGTTAGGTTTTCACTTATGTGCTTTCCCACTTTTACACATTGCTTTCTGCATGTCATGTAATTTTTGAGAATTTTTAGGGAAGTATCTTTTACACCAATGTTTTCAAGCTTTTTGAAGAGCAAATTGTGGTTAATGGTATCAAAAGCTTTGGTTAGGTCAATAAAAACTGCAAGACACTTGTTGCCTTTATCCATTAATTCTTTTATATGGTCAGTGACATACGAAATCGCATCTGAGGTACTTTTATTTTCTCTGAAACCGTATTGGTTTTTAGAGAGGATGTCATATTTGTTTAAATAGTTCATCAGTTGCTTCTTTATTACCTTTTCCAAAATTTTTGACATTGAATTTAGTAAACTTATTGGTCTGTAGTTATTTATTTCTTCCTTACTACCATTTTTGTGAATCGGTAATATTGTTCCTTGTTTAAGTATGTTTGGAAATTCTCCTTTTTTATTGATAAGTTTATAAGGTGTGATAGTGGTTCACATAGTTCTTGCTGTAGTATTTTGAGTGTTTTTGATGAAATATTATCTTTCCCAGGTGCACTGTTTGTTTTCAGTGATGAAATAGTTTTTTCTATGTCCGTAATTTTAATTTCCTTTAATTCAAATTTAGAGCGTATTTCGGAGTTTGTGTCTGTTGTTACCATCCTGTCGATTTGGTTTTGTGGTTTATGTGTTTTGATTTTTTTTGCAGTTTCTTCTCCACAATTTGCAAAATAATGGTTTATATGTTTTACTATCATATCTGGGTTCTTTTCGAATAGCATTGTTTCTTCATTAATCTTAATTTTTTTAATAAATGAGTCCTTATTTTTTTTTGAATGTGTGATTTCTTTGAGTATTTGCCAGATTTTTTTAGTGTTCTGGTTGCATTCATTAATTTTGTTTATGTAGTATGCTTCCTTTGCTTTGTGTATAATATTAGTACAATGGTATGTATGGTGTCCACTGTAATGTATGGTGTCCAAATTATAATGTATACACTGAAATGTTAGAATCTGTCCAAAGGAAGTTTAAAGTAAAAATTCTGTCTTATAGAGCCGGTATAGGTCGTTACATGTTAACTTATAATCAGAGATTGATTTTTTTTAATATTTCTAAGCTGAGTACTCGACGAAAAGTGGCGGACGTGGCATGTTTATTTAATATAATAAATAATGTGATGGACACACAGCTGGTCAATGACTTAAAATACAACGTCAATATTAAATCACTAGGAAACCCAAATATTTTTCACATAGGGTTCTGTATATCTAACATATCATTTTATAATCAATTGTATCGCATGTGCCGTATTTACAATAGTCATAGCAACTCCAACATAGTTGATATCTTCTGCAACACATGAGAAGTATTTAAAAAAAGAATGCTATTGATTCTGAGTGGAGAGGAGAATTTCTGTTGATGTTTTCATCCCTTTTTTTGTTATATGCACAATTTTCATTACTTTTCATTGTTTTATATATGCTTCTCTATATTTACTTTGTACTTTTTATTGTTGCTTCTTTATGCTTTTATAGGTTTTGTATAATTATGTCTTATTTGTAAAGTTTTTTGATTACTGTTTTTATCTTGGATATTTTAATATGTTTGTGTAAATAATTTATGAACTTCGCATGTTGTGTTCACTTCCAATTGGATATTGACATTATGTAAAATTATTATGATATACTTTCTTGTATGCGATTGTCAATGTCTGTAAGTGTCCCAAATAAAAATAAAATAAAATAAATTCTGAGTATTCGAACTATTCGAACTAACATTTGTTGGAAAACCAATAGACCGATATATTTTTGTGTCATTATGTTGCCTCCTTTGACATATTTGTTGCCAGTAAAATATATTCGATGACGGCTATTATTACTTCTTCTTCGATGGCGCTACAGCCCAAATCGAGCCTTGGCCTCCTTCAACAAGCGCCTCCAACCTCTTCTATCCTCAGCCGCCGTTCTCCAGTTAGGGACCTGCAGGAGCATTTCTGCATCTCTCGACTATTATTACTTGTTGTATTATTGTTGGGTACGTATGTTTGCACATTTTTAATAACTGATGTTTGACAGCGCGGGATAGCCTAATTTGTACACCAGTTTTTGATTTTGACACATCATGTACAGACAGTTTATCTAGTGTTCATACCAATTTAGTTATTTTATTTTAATATTATAGTTACTTTTCAAATATATATGTAATGCAACTGGCTCACGCCAGTTGCAATTATAACTACAAATAATCCTAACCAACATATTTTTACCAAAGTTTTGTAGGTTAGGTTTAAAAAATCGGTGTACATCCTAGGATATCCGACAGCGCGGTGCGTCGCCATGTTGTTTATTCCATAGATTTTTATTATACATAATTTTTTATTATTTTATTTTATTTTTATTTGTTGGGAAATTCATAGAATGTATATAATTTACTATGTAGATGTAGTACTCCGTGCAAAAAGTGAGACATGGACTATCGCGCGTTTTACGTTTTGGTTGGCAACATATTTCAGTTTTCCTTACATTTCAACACATCCTAAATAACTTTTCTCTAAATCTTAATAAACCATGTGTTTTTTACGACAAATAAATCCGAAAACAATTCACATAAGTCGTTATTCTCTATGGAAAAACGATGTACTAAAACGTCAAAAATCCCCCGGAAAAATGCCTCAATTCGATTCATACAAAATTTGCTAACTACGACATCTAGAGTATAATAATAAAAATCTACGGTTTATTTCTCTACCAACAAAAAATAAAAATTATTTTATAATCTACGGTTTATTTCTCTACCGTCATAAAAATTCGAACAATTGTAATTTCTGATAATTGTGTGTTCGGAAAATTGTTTTTCGAAAAAATGTGATTCGAATAATTGCCATTCGTAAAATTGATTTTCGTAAAATTGAGCATTCGAATAATTTTCCTGTCACCAAAAATATAGACCCTGCATACAATCGTGTTCCTTCATACACGCGTCTTAGATTTAAACTGCCCGTTCCTTCAAAAGAATTTCGTTCTCTTGAACGAATCGACAGTTGGATAAAATTTCGAAGCATTTTATAAAGTTATATGAGGACGGATTAATTCTCAAACACCTCAAAGTAAAGACACAAAGAAAAATGGTCCCTCTGCATCTAGAAAACGCAGACACGTACGATTTTTTTTTATTTTTTTTTTTAATTCTGGCTAACTCTTAGGATACGGTGGGGTTATTCAGCGATTTTTATTTATTTATTTTATTTTAAAATCAATAAAATAAAATAAATAAATAAAAATCGCTGAACAACCCCACCGTATCCTAAGAGTTAGCCAGAATTTTTTTTTGATGTGTTGGAGTTTATATATTGCGGAACATCGCGAAAAATGGTGACAATCTCTAAATGCATTTTACATTTCTATTAGATTCTTAAACAAATATAAGATTCCCAGAGGACAAAAGTTTTCACAATACACCATACACACATAAACATTGTCACGAAACTCATAGTATGTATGTAGGTATTTTCTAAATGATACCTGTTGAGAAATTTTAATTAAAATATACAGAAGCTATTTTACTTATGTTATATACATTTTTCATACAAATATGAAATTTATTTCACTTTGATATGGCAAACCATAGGTTTTTTTTAAAAATTTGACAATCCTTGAATGCATTTTTTTTTTTTTTTTTTTTATTTAAATGAATATGTCCTTGTTAAACAAGTACATATACATCTTCCTACGTTCCCTAAAATAAGCAAATAAATGCTTGTGCTATAGGTGAACGAAATCGGTCGAGGCAGGATTCGAACTCGCGACCACTGGATTACTAACCCAGCGCGCTAACCGCTCTGCCACCGACCCATCTAATTATATTTGATTAGTGTATTTTTGCTGTATCTAAATTTCAAACAGTATACAAAAAACTCGATTTTTCAGACCGTGAGAACATTTTGAAAATTTGGACAGATGAAATTATAGAGAAGAAATTAACGGATATCTATGGATAACTAAACAGCTCTAGGATATCTATGGATAACTAAACAGCTCTAGGATATCTATGGATAACTAAACAGCTCTAGGATATCTATGGATAACTAAACAGCTCTAGGATATCTATGGATAACTAAACAGCTCTAGGATATCTATGGATAACTAAACAGCTCTAGGATATCTATGGATAACTAAACAGCTCTAGGATATCTATGGATAACTAAACAGCTCTAGGATATCTATGGATAACTAATCAGCTCTAGGATATCTATGGATAACTAATCAGCTCTAGGATATCTATGGATAACTAATCAGCTCTAGGATATCTATGGATAACTAATCAGCTCTAGGATATCTATGGATAACTAATCAGCTCTAGGATATCTATGGATAACTAATCAGCTCTAGGATATCTATGGATAACTAATCAGCTCTAGGATATCTATGGATAACTAATCAGCTCTAGGTCTTTGCACTTTACACATATGATGTTAATATGAAGTCGATCGGACTTATAGTTTGGGCTGTAGAGAGGACACAAAAAAATAATTTCGTACGCCGTACGCCATACATACAAACACATCATGACGAAACTCACAGAGTGCACTCTCTACATGATACCCTTTGAGAAATTGATGCAAAAAAATTCCCTTAAAAATTGTGAAATCATACTATTCCATAGTGTAGAGAGTTAAAATGTGGTAGGTGTTTATGTTCAATAGGAGACAACCCAATGGCGTGCTAGGTGTCTTTCAGCTGGGTATGCCCAGCAAAAATTACATCAAAATGTATTCTTCTCAAACTCCTGTTTTGCACCATGCGCGTGACCCAATTGACTCGCATTGCATGAAAGTAGGAGCAAATAATAAAATGAACTGCATAATTTTATAAAATATTTGAATTTTGTTACTGCAGATTTTGTTTTCAAAAATCTTTAGAATGTGCACTCTTTTCAAAAATAGTGTTTCTAATGACTATCTGTAAATATTATGAATATTGTTGGTTTAAATATAATTATTCAGAGACATCTATGAAGTGCCTCTCCAACCAATTTTGGTTAGCAACAAAAATTTCTAACATCAACACTTTTTATATAGATGTCATAATATATTGAGATATTACACAAAAATATTTACGAAAAGGTACACTTATTCGAAACAAAAAATTAATTTGAATAATATTTTTGTAAACCACAATATAAACATAATCAACATAAAAAGATTTTGCCCCTTTTGATTTGCTAATATTGTATTTTGATTTTTTATTTACAAATGAGTGTCAAATATAGGAACCTCGTTGCTTGCATTCGCATTTTTTTACATAATATCAAATGCAAAAAAATTTTTATTTGTATAACAAGTGTTATAATACTGTATAATATTTTAAAAAAATACACTAACACATATTATACAAATAACTTTGTTCTTGTAGTAATTTTTATATCACACAATCTTTAAATCGCTAATAATTAAAAAAAATACAAGATATTATTTTTTTTAGGATTTGCATAGTTATGCCGCGTATAGTCATGCTTGTATGGCTCGCACGCCATTGGGACAAACATTTATTAATAGGTAACGAATGTTTCTTTAGAAATATTTTCAATAAATACATATAATAATATCGGATTTAAAATGCCAAGCCTTGATTTATGTTCAAAATGTCTAGAATTGGATGAAATAATAAAACGGACAAATCTCAATGACAAATCAATGTTAATGGTTCAGAAAAGGGTAAGTACATAAAATAAAAGTCGAATGCTTTTACCAGTTTTTTTAAAGTGAGAAGAGATGATTTAAAGACACTTTCATACGATTGTTAAAAGAACTAAGTCTTACCAAAAGTAGCAGACAAGGATGTCTACTATGCTATTTTGGAGACAACTTTACAATTACAATTTTATCATTGTTTAAGGAACTCCCAATATCGGGTGGAATGCCAAAAATTAATTAAAAAAAAACGAACTCCCAATAACATATTCAAAGAAAATACGTTGGACCATGAAATTATTAATGCTTGTGAAGTACAATTAAGTTCAATGAAAATAAAAAATGATGTTGATGAATTGCTAAAAAAAATTCTGGCACAACTAAACAACAACAAAATAAGATAACACCTCAGATTTTATACGGAAATTATTGATAAGGTCAATGTCTGTGAAAGCGAGCCATCCAATATGAACGATAATTTGTTGTGACAATTCAAAAATAGATACAACAATAAATTTCCTAATACTAAGATAACAAAGACAAGATAATACGTATATTCACGTGGACATATTTAACTCTGGTCTGTCACAATATGAAGGCGCGTTGCTAGGGCCCCACAACCCGGTACCGTCGTCATGCATACATCATAATCGTGTCCGGACAATTGACCGTAGCCGATTGACTGTACGCCCTTTTTACCGTATGGACAGTTGACCGTGAGGACAATTGACCGTGGGGACAATTTACTATATATACAGTTGACCGTGAGGTAAATTCACCGCATGGACAATTGACCGTGGGGTTAGTTAACCGTACGGACAATTAACCGTGAGGACAATTTATCGAATGGACAATTGACCGAACAGATAATTCACCGTGCGGAAACTATTTTTTATAACAAAAAAATACTTCATTTTTTTACGTAGGTATGAGTTAAATTAATTACGTAAAAAAAATGTTCGTTTTAAAAAAAAAAAATACAACATCCAAAGATTAAATTATTGCCTAATAGCTCTATTATAAGAAGTCATATGATTTTATTTGTAATTGTTTTTTTATTCTGTATCACGCATATTTTGTATATTTTTTGCCATATTTTTTTTTTTTTTTTATAAAAAAATGAATATGTCCTTGTTAAACAAGTACATATACATCTTCCTACGTTCCCTAAACTAAGCATAAATGCTTGTCCTATAGGTGAACGAGATCGGTCGAGGCAGGATTCGAACTCGCGACCACTGGATTACTAACCCAGCGCGCTAACCGCTCTGCCATCCACCCATCCAAATATTATATTGGTTTGGTATAATTTCAAAAGAAAACAAAGAAGTTTAAATTATTTCGAAATCTACATCTTCATATTAGTATAAATCGATATCCATCTTGAAAAATAAAAAAAGATCAAGAAGTTTAAGAACAGACGTCTTCTTAAATTTTTAGAATGTAGCAAATATGAACTATATAATTACAGCTTATTTTGTAAATTTTCGTTTTAATCACTGCCGACATATTGGATTTCTCGTAGTATTTTGAAATAAAAAAAGGCAGTCGGTTCATCGCCATAAACGAACATTTTTTTCACGCAATTTATTTAAATCATACGTAAAAAAAAGAAGTTTTTTTTGTTATTAAAAATAATTTCCTCACAGAATGTCCATTTGAATTGTCCATTCGGTCAATTGTCCAAACAATAAATTGTCCTCACAGTCAAATGTCCGTACGGTCAACTGTCCGTATGGTCAACTGTCCGTACGGTCAACTGTCCCCACGGTCAACTGTCCATACGGAAAATTGTCCCCACGGTCAATTGTCCACGGTCAATCGGCTACGGTCAATTGTCCGGGAATCCATCATAATATTTCCTTCACTATTGATTCAATTCTTTCTAGTATATACCTAATTGATTCAAGGTGTTTTTCTGTTTCATTCTTATTTTCGGCATTCTTATTTTGTATACATAGTATCTAATTATTTTATTTAATTTCTAAATATTATATTATTGTTCTTAGTTTGCAATTTATTTTTTACTCCTCACTACTCCAAAGGGGAGTTATGAATTCGCAATTTATAAGTGTTATTTTTTATTGCAGATATGTAATCAAGTAGTGTTATGCTAAGATTGTATTCTGAAAGTTTCATCACAATGTATATATGTGTGTGTGTGTGCGTGCTGTGTACTATTTGCTATGTTCGGCGTGTTTATTCTACTTTATCGATTATAGACTAAAGTACTCATTCGATTCTTTTCAAATTTGTATATATATAATATATTTGTATACTCGCTTGGACCCCATTAGGTTTTGAAGAATATCTGAATAGTGCTTCTCAACTGTCGAATATTTCAAAGTGACCCTTAGCTCAGGAAACTTGTTTTTTTTATTTTCAAATTAGTAAAAAAGGCACATCATTTTCATAAAATGAGATTGACGAACTATCAAGTTTTCATAATAAAATATTTATATAAAAAATAATTTAACAAACTCATTTAATAAAAATGATGAATATTTTCATATTTTATAGAGTGTTAGTGAGGACTTTTACGTTAGCAACAACTTTCTCGTTTTCATACAAAGTAAAAAAAAATGCTATGGGTACTAATTGCATTGAACCAGAGCGGCAAGTCTGGTCCAAACGGCGAAATCGAAAACCTCATGATTACCCATATCATGGATATATTATATGGAGTTCTATAATATCTTTATATGTCATAGAACTCTATATGATAATTATATCCATGAAATGAGTAATCTCGAGGATTTTGATTTCGCCGGTTGGACCAGACTTGCCCCCCAGGACTATTTTTATGCATCTATTTTTACGTGAATAAAACTTTGAAAAGGAAGTCCTTATCCAACTGTTGATTCGTTCCCAACTAGAGACCTCGCAGCATATATTATGTTCCCATACATGGATTTACTCAGAATTCGGAGTAGAACATTTTATGTGAGTTTTGTGTGTGTGTGTGTGTGCGCGTGTGTGTGTGTGTGTGTGTGTGTGTGCGCGTGTGTGTGTGTGTGTGTGAGGGTGTGTGTGAGGGTGTGTGTGTGTGTGTGTGTGTGTGTGTGTGTGCGTGTGCGCGCGCGCGCGCGTGTGTGTGTGTGGGTCCCTTTAAAACTTTTGATCCGCTCAATTTACAGAGCCCAAATTTTCAGAATATATAAATAGTTAATAGGCCTACAAAACTTTTATACTCAGAATTGTGAAATTTTGTTTCAGTCAGGGGTTATCATTTTTTGAAATTTTGGTTTATTTTTCCATATATCTCAGAAAACATAAAAGCTAGAACGCTGAAAATTGGTATAAACGTAGACAAATACAAAATCTGAAATAAATTTTTTAAAAAAATTCCAGGGTTTCTCAAACATATTTTATTAAGAAAATTTTTTTTTTATGATAAATTTATGAGTTTAACTGCCTATATTTCCATTTTTTTTATAAAAATTGAATTTAGTGACGACATTGCTTCATACAATTTGTATGGCAGTAGCTTACACATTTAATAGTTTGATACTAATCTCCAAACATACATACATACCATCATGCTGTTTTCATATTCTGGGTAGGATCAAAGGACTGCCCTCCATACAATCCTATCTTGACATACATACCTAGGTACCTACATGTGTTGTATAGAAAACCAAATATCTTAAAATATTAAATAATTTGTATTTATGGGTTTAGAGTTTGGTACTTATTCTTTAACTATACGTACTATCGCTTTCGACAGTTGGATCTCATGTGTTACATGCAACTAGTTATATATTAATTTGTTTAGATTTACTTGTTTCATTTATCATTTAGGTATGTCTTAGGTATTCATTTATTTTATATTGCTTCACGGGCAACTAACAGGTATTATGTCAAATATTAATTTAACACGCACCCAATAACAAGTTGCCACATTCTGGAGACTTACGATATTAATCATCTCACAGATCCAGACTGAAAACACAATTATAATGTGTCTCCACCGGGAATCGAACCCGGGACCTTTGGATCAGCAGTCAGATACCTAACCAAATGAGCCACGATGGCCGACAAATGTCCTACCTAATTTTATATAATTTGTACATATTGAAAATTGATATTTTTATCAATTAAAAAAAATAATTTAATTTCAGGTAACTGATATGTTTTTAAAAAAATACATAGAAACAGTGAGTTTTAATTTTAACTAAATAGTGGAATTCCATTTTAGATAGTTTTGACAATAAGACAATACAGACATAGGCGTAAAATAATTGTGATACCTATACCTATATTGTTATATGAATTTTCATTATTCAAATTATAAAAAAGTGCTTTATTTTGGAAGGAGTATGAATGTGCATTGTACTCGTAGATATCACACGGCATATCTCACAATGTGGGGTAACCAGCGACAGGTTGAATTTTGGAAAAAAGGGAAATAAAAACGAAAAAAAAAACATTTATAAAATAAATGTATAAGATAAATGTAATAAGGGAAAAAACATTTATTTATAAAAAAAAAATTATTTATAAAATAAATGTTTTTTTTTCCTTATTGTTACAATAAGATAATATGACAATTTTCACAATATAACAATCAAAGGTTTGTCGAGATTGGTAGGTAACTACTTTTAGATATTTCATCATGAAATATTTTGTTTTTTTATGATATGTAGTACCTACGTGTATTCAACTTTTACAAAAATAATTAAAAAAAAAAACAATTATAATTATAATAATAAACGCTTCCTTGCACCCTGCGCAAGTGCCGAGTTCAATTGCCATACGGCAATTTCTTCCAACTAACCAGTGTTTCCAGCCCAGAGAAACAACATTAGCGTGAGAAATGAATTTTAATATATTTCCAAACTGCTGAAACCAAACTGCTAAATAGTAAAATTTCACTTCGTTTTGGATAATAATTATATGAAATAAAACCTTTGTTTCTTAAACTAAAAATAAATTGATATTTACGTATAAAAAATTGCCGTATAGCAATAAACTCGCCATGCACATGTGCAGGGTGCAGGGTTATTCAAAAGTGCATTAGCGCTAACTTATAATATTTTGATAAACAATAGGTATCTACATTAATTTTTGGCCCTTCATTGCATATTTTCTATATTCTGGAAATATTACATCTATTTAAAAAGTTATCATTCCATTTAGTCTGTTTCATGCAAAACATTGAAAATTAAGTAAAATATAATTAAAAGTTTTAACTTACTTCAGATGGTATGGTAATCAAAGTACATATTACATTGGCGACAAAGATATGCACTCGACTTTCATTTAAAAGTTTGTTTATCTTGGTCGAACGTAAGATTTTGATGCTGACCAAGATCGACAAAAAAAATATTAAAAATAAAACAGTTGCAATTTTTATATTATAATTTTCATCCTTTTTTACCGATTTATCTGAAGAGTTGACGAATGAATCCAAAGGGTTTATGGTTGAAACGTTAAAAGTTTCTTCACCATTATCAACTTCAATCAAAGTGTTGATTGTTTGTTGTATATGATGTGACGGAAATAAAATTATTTTTCCGTAAATAAAACTGTCGGTCGAGAAATTCATTATAAAAAGTTATTTACTAACAACTTATAAAAATTTATGTCACTTGATGAAAAATTGTATGTACCTATACCTACTTGTGTTATTTGCCAAACTGAAACTGATGAAAATAACAGTGAGTAAATTGTTTTATACTAAGATACCTAGGGGTAATTACCAACATTATTTATAAAATATCAATGCGCAGGTCTCTAGATGTTGAGGTGTAAGCAAACAGAGGTCGCTAAAGTGTTGGTTCGTGACAAAATTTCCCCATTAAAAATACTACCGAAACCCGATAAACGTGCTTTTGCCTGTGTATAATTAAAAATAGCAGATATGATATGTGAAATATGGTTTGATATGTGATATCAAACTTCTTATTATAATTCCATCCCATCAGTAGGTACCTATATTCCCTTCTACCTTACCTTCCGTCTCTTATACCTTATATCTTCAAGAAAAAGGTCAAATGATTTTTATGTTCGAATCCTTGTGTCGATCATTTTCAATAAATCCCTTTGTGAAATATTAATTTATTAAAAAAGTTCAAATCCAGAAACCATTTCGAGGAATGAACGGTTTGCGCATATGATTTATACATACTTGGTTGGATTATCCAAATATTGATGCTTTTCAAGATTCAACTGAAAATATCTATATAAAAATCTCATTGTTCCAAATCCACAAAGATCTTCTTAAAAATTAAAACCAATTGTCATTTTATATAAGCAGCAGAATAAATTCACAAGAAATATTACCATTCCTCTTTTACTTACAACTGCCTCATAACATTTCTAAAAGTATAAATGTAGGTACTAAGTGGTTTAATGAACTCCCTTTGAGACTTAGACTCGAAAAAAAAATACAATATATTTAAGAAAAAAATCAAAAAATTGTACTGATTTATGTCATTCTTTTTTTTGCTGCTTTTTATTTGTTATGAAAATTTTGTTTCACCTTTTTACATAATTCTTACATGGAAATTATGGATTTGTCATCAAATAAATGTTAACCTAAGTGATAAAATGTTTTAAATAGATGTACAATGTTTGGTGAGTGAAACATTACAAATCAAGATTAATTGGTTGAGTTCGGGACAATCGATAATTGAATGAATGATTTTATAAAGCATTAATTTGATCTGACGTCAACTGTAGAGCGATTGTAACCTGTAGTACTTCTCCGCTTCCGAGTAATAGTGAAATTGGCGGAAACTCAAAAAGTCAAGCAGTCGCAATACTTTATGCTGTACTTTTCAATCCTATCTATGTGAAGCTTAAAGTGTGGATTACACACCGATGAGCAATTTTCTAATAAGCTTCGCACGTAGGATTGATACAGCATCTTTACGATATCAGGACTTCGCAAGGGTTTGGTTAATCTACAGACAAAACCAAGCATGCGTGAGGCCCTACAAATTATGTTATCATAATGGCAACGAAAGGTTAGCCCTACGTTAAATACAACAACAAGGTCCCATATCTCCGACACTACCCTCAAATCGGAATGTTCTAGCCTATAAGAAAATTCTATTGGTTTCTTTTTCTTAGTAAATCTTATTAAATAAACAATTTTCCATACAGTAAGCAGTCAATCGATCTAAATCACATTGAAACCTACTATAGTCCTCTACCGAATGAATACATTAATATGTCTTCATGTCATCCGCGTATAAAATTGATTTGCAAAATGTAAAGCAAGAATTTATGTAAATATTAAACATATACGTACATTGTAATTGATTCGATTAATAAATTAAAAAAACACACTTATTTATATTATTTTTTTTTATGTTTTAATATATCCTTGCTAAATAAGTTCATATACAACTTCCTACATTCTCTAAATTAAGGATAAATGCTTGTGCTGTAGGTAAACGAAATCGGTCGAGGCTGGATTCGAACCCGCGACAACTGGATTACTAGCCCAGCTCTCAAACCGCTCCCATCGACCCATCTTAACATACTTACCATTATTATTATTCTATGATACTTACATACATTTTTTTATATAGAGAGATAAACATAAAATGACTTCAATTAAGTGGTATTGTTAAGATGACTTGAAACAAAAAAGAAAAATCATGTACTATTTATTTATTTATTTTATAATTTATGCACATGTGTACAAAAGCAGGTTTATTGTTTTAATATTCACAGAAAAATTAAAAAAAGTAATAAAAAAATAACTTGCAGATTTAGGTACTCCTAGCTATTAATCATAGAGAACTACAGTCAATTATTGATAATATTTCTAATGTTATTTTCAAATATGGCGTGCCTACGTACCTACATAAACCTCAATTTAAAGAAAACCGAATTCATGAATGGTAATAAAACTTTAATAAAACAATTTTAAATAATATATTCAATATTATAAATTAATTAATGAAAGGGATTGAGCTTTCTAAAAAAATATATTCACTATTGAAATTATAAAAAAATATACATAAAATCATAGAATTATAAGGTACAGAAGCCGCGTGTTGTACAAATTTCGAATTCAAATGTATGACAAGTTTTTTTTACATGTGTGTGTGTGAGGTGGTAGATCGTTTGGTCTACGTATTATGTAGGTATGCGTATCGGTAGGTGTACGTATAGGTACCTACGGCCGGGGGAGTGAAACTCAGAATATTGTTCTTAGTTCTTGTTGTCATACTTTCATTGCGCTGACTAGGTATTTGTATCATTTATAGGTAATCTAAGTATAAAATACAACTTTATAAAAATTTCTATAAATTATTTAAAAAAAAATACATACTCATTTAAGTAGGTACCTTGGATGCATGGTCAACAAGATATGGGATCATAGTCAGTAAAAGAAATGCCACATTTAACAAGCTCGTTAAATTGTCATTTTCAACATCTTAATAGAGACGATGTTGTTGGAATATAATAGGAGAACAAGAAACTCAAAGCATGGCCAACGACTGTCGTTGATTGGTTTACGTGAACGTTTACCAATTATGTCTTCTTATTTTTTTTGCTTTATATGGCAAAATAAGTTATTACTTAGAGAGCCCTATTTAGAATGCTATATATACCTATGCCTTCTTGTTGAGTTCCCTATCAAAACAATTTTTGAAAATTCTACATATTAAAAAAAGTCGACAGCATAAGGGATTTAGGAGTAACATTGGATTCTAAATTGATGTACGATAAACATATTGAATCAATAACCTCCAAAGCCTACCGGATGCTGGGTTTTATCATCCGCACCGGAAAACAATTCAACAACATGAACACTTTAATAACACTTTATCTTTCATATATTCGCCCTCATCATTTTGTACACCAATTTGGAACCCGCACTACAAAATCCACAGCAACCGTATTGAAAACATTTGTATGGTTTTTGTATGGCCAGGTCTACATTTTTCAACTTAGAAATAAAAAAACACTTAATTATTTATTTATTTTAGCCTTCATGGCTCAGTTGGTTAGGTATCTGAGAGATAATCCAAAGGTTCCTAGTTCGATTCCCGGTGGAGACAAGTTTTTAATTGTTTTTTCAGTCTGGATTTGTGAGACAATTAATATCGTAAGTCTCCATAATGTGGCAACTTGTTATTGGGAGCGTGTTATAATTAATATTTGACATAGTACCTGTTAGTCGCCCGAGAAGCTACATAAAATAAAATATATAAATAACTTGATAAGGTAGTAAATAAAATGTATATTATTTTAATTAAGTTAAAAGTTAAAGTTTATGTTAGGTATCAATGTGTAAAGAAGTAATATAAATTAAAAAATTTATTGTTCTCACAATACGCTTTCAACTTCCATTGCATCGTTTTTATCGAAATATCATAAATTTCGTATGATATTCTAACAAATATAGGTACCTATTGTATAGTGTATTTCTGGTGTGAATAGTGTTGTGAAAAAATAATCCTACTGGTTTAATTGTTGAAAAACGGTGACAGCCTGGCCTAAACTTCACAACGCTGTTTAATATTTATTTATTTTATTTATTTATTTATACAAATGCCCCAAATGGCCTTTTACTTACACAATACAATTTTTTAATAAAACATATGTTTATGAACCACGAAGCAAAATACATACATACATAATTATAAATAGGTACCTATATATAACAACAACAAAAAATATCAAGAAAAAAAATATAAATATATATAAATTTACAAAATATATAACAAGTGAATTATTAGATTTTATGATAAAAAATAGTGAAACTGTGTTTGTCGTGTACGGGTAATCGGAACATTAAATGAAATGAGACACGTTAAATCAAGGACGTCCAACCAGCCATTTCAAATCTTATATAAAATCATCAAATCACTGATTGTCCTTCTACTTCATAGTGTTTTTAAGTAAAGTGTACACATTAAAGAATTATAATTTATTTGTTCAAAGGGAATCGATAATTTAAAATTGACAAATCTTAATAATTCCCGCTGAACTTTTTCTAATTTATACTGGTGAGATTTATAAAAAGGAGACCAAATAACTGAATTATATTCTAAGGTGCTTCTAACTAATGCAACATACAACATTTTGAACGAGCTTAGTGAATTGAAATCCCTTGCCGTTCTCAATATAAAACCTAAGAATTTCATAGCTTTATTTGCTATCTCATTTATATGAGGGATAAAGGTAAGACCTTCATCAAACAGGACACCAAGATCTACAACCTGTGATACGTTTTTAATATTAATTTTATTAATGCTATATTGATAAGAAATAGGAGATTTATTTCTATGAAAAGTCATATAATGACACTTGTCAACATTCAAAAATAGATGATTTTGATTACACCATTTGCCTAATTTATCAAGATTTGCTTGAAGAATATTACAGTCGTTTAAAAATGTTATCTTTCTAGAAATTTTAAGGTCATCAGCAAATAAAAGTATATTAACTCCTTTGAATACAGAAACAATGTCATTTATAAATAATAAGAATAATACTGGTCCCAAGTGGGAACCTTGCGGTACACCACTTGACGCAACAAACTGGGAAGAAATACATCCACCTATTTTTACAGAAATTTTTCTTTGGTTAAGATGACTTTTAAACCATTTGGACATATTATCAGTAACTCCCAAAGCATTTAATTTGTGAATAAGAATTTTATGGGAAACTTTATTAATATTATGTATGATATATTTTTTTAAATTGTTTGTTGAACTACGTGGCTTATTGCTGCACAATATTCATCTATAATAGTCTACTGGAATACTTCAATCAACAACACGTCTTGAAAAATATTGCCAATTAAAAATAAACTCGCCACTTTCTCATGGTGCAAGGAAACGTCGTTGAGTACTTACAACGATAATTTTATTTTTACATAACTTCTCGGATAACTAGCAGGGACTATGTCTAATAATATTAATTTAACACGCACCAAATAAAAAGCAGCCACATTTCGAAGACTTACAATATTTATCGTCTCACAGATCCAGTTTGAAAACACAATTAAAAAATGTGTCTCCACAGGGAATCGAAACTGGGACCTTTTGCTTATGAGTCAGATGTCAAACCATCTAAGCTACGATTGCCGACTTAGAGGCATCGCAGTATAGGTATTTTTTATTTTATTTTTCTATCTCTTTGTTCTTCCGAAGAACCTCACTACGTAGCATTGGAGAGGGTTTGCAATCTGCTCAGGAAAATATTATTTCGGGTTTTAAAAAGACCCGGGTTGCAAGAAGGTGGACACAGAATCCGGAAGATTGTTCCACAGCCGGGCTGCTGCTGTGTTAATAAAAGAGTTCGAGAAGCGACTGGTTCGTGTATGTTGAAGGCTTACAGTGAACGGGTGTTGAGATTGAATAAAACAACTGACTCTACTAGTTGCATGTAACACATGAGATCTAACTGTCGATGGCGATAGTATGCATAGTCAAAGAATACGTACCAAAATATAAACAACACAAATTAATAAATATTTGAAGATATTTTATTTTCTATATAAAACATGTAGGTATGTTTGTCAGGATAGGATAGTATGGAGGTCAGTCTGTTTTTCCTACACAGAATATGAAAACAGTATGATGGTATGTATGTATGTTTGGAGATTTAAGTATCAAACTATAGTTTTCTTACATATTGTGTATAGGCGACTACCATACAAATTGTATGAAGTGATGTCGTCACTAAATTCAATTTTTATAAAAAATTTAAAAAAAAATTGAGATGTGCTAATACAATGTTTATATTTTTTATATAAAATTAAATTATCTAGTTGGGGTGTTTCGGCTTTTTTCGATATTTAAAACTCATAAATTAATCATAAAAAAATATTTTTCTTAATAAAAAATGTTTGAGAAACCCTGAAATTTAAATAAAAAACTGATTTGAGATTTTGTATTTGTCTATCTTTATACCAATTTTCAGCGTTCTAGCTTTTATGGTTTCTGTGATATATGGAAAAATAAAGTGAAAATTCAAAAGTTGATAACCCCTGACTGAAACAAAAATCCACAATTCTGAGTATAAAAGTTTTGTAGGCCTATTACCAACGAACACGACAACAGGTGGGCGTGTCACAAGGAGCCAATCACGTCGCGCTAACAATATTTGACATAAGCGGCCATCTTGTACGCTACGAGTCACTTGACGGTGAGCTTTCAGTGTGAGTAGACGTGTGTCGCGCGCGTGCTTTTCGTTAAGTCCTTGAAAATGCCTGGTGATATTCAGGCGAAACGTCGGAAGACAAATGGTCTTAGTCAAGACCTACTGACACGGGAAAACCGAGATAAAAATATTATAACATATTTCACCCGTGAAAACATCAAATATAACATATATATATATATATATATGTAATATTTATATATATATATATATATATATATATATATTATATATATATATATATATATATATATATATATATATATATATATATATATATATATATATATATATATATATATATAATATATATATATATATATATATATATATATATATATATATATATATATATATATATATATATATATATATATATATATATATATATATATATATATATATATATATATATATATATATATATATATATATATATATATATATATATATATATATATATATATATATATATATATATATATATATATATATATATATATATATATATATATATATATATATATATATATATATATATATATATATATATATATATATATATATATATATATATATATATATATATATATATATATATATATATATATATATATATATATATATATATATATATATATATATATATATATATATATATATATATATATATATATATATATATATATATATATATATATATATATATATATATATATATATATATATATATATATATATATATATATATATATATATATATATATATATATATATATATATATATATATATATATATATATATATATATATATATATATATATATAAATATTACATAGAAATGAGACATAAAACAACAACAACCATAACATTATAAAGAAAAAATCACTTCCCTTTGAGCGATCCCATCATCTAAAATCACGGAACAATAATATCACTTAGTGACGAGTGAGCATACTAACAGAACCTCCCTACGCGGCGGCAGCGATACAACTGATACATACCATCATGTTGTTTTCATATTCTGGGTAGGAAAAACAGACTGACCTCCATACTATCCTATCCTGACATACATACCTACATGTTTTATATAGAAAACCAATATCTTACAATATTTATTCATTTGTGTTTAATTGTTTATAGTTTGGTACGTATTCTTCAATTTTACATACTATCGCCATCGACAGCTGGATCTCATGTGTTACATGCAACTTGTAGTATTTATCTATGCAACTAGTTATAAAAAAAATCTTCCTGTATCAAATTCATAAAGAGATTCTCATTATTTTTACATAAATTCTACTCCCACTATTGTTATGAATAGATTAAAATAGTAATTGAAGAATCCAATTTAAACTTTTTCTTCCAAAATGTTCGTGGTATGCGCACCAAACTAGATCTATTCAGAATAACAGCACCTGCACTTCCCCATGAAGCAATTATCTTGACAGAAACCTGGTTAGACTCGAACATAATATCAGAGTTGGGTTTACCAGGAAATAATATATATAGACTCGACAGGAATCAAAATACTAGCGTTAAATCAAGAGGGGGAGGTGTTCTGATAGCGATACAAAAAATAATTATATCTAAACAACTATCAGTTAAAAACCACGACGTTGAACAAATATTTGTAAGACTGAAGTTTAATTCAAAATATTTAATCATAGGTTGTGTTTACATTCCACTGTCTTATAATATAATTGTGTATAAAAAACACTATGAGGATGTGGAATTGTTAAAAATGAAATACCCTGATAACAAGCTAATCCTTGTTGGTGATTATAACCTACGTAATATAAAGTGGGACGAAAGTGATTCACCATCATCCTCATCGGGAGATTGTTCAATGACTCAGTGTGAAAGTGAAATCTTAGAAATGGCAATTTTTTTAAATATTCAACAAATTAATACAGTGAAAAATTGTGGCGGCAATGTACTTGATTTGGTGTTTACAGATAACCCTTTTATAAGAGTCAGCGAATCAATTGAAAAATTATTACCAATAGACAATTATCATCCGCCGCTAAATATTGAAATACTCAATTTATCCCTGAACTTTTTGGAGGTGTCCACATCTAGTTTTAACTTTTATAAAGCAGACTATGATAAAATATGTGAATTTCTATATTGTGTAGATTGGTCTTTTCTTGATGTTGAAGCACTGGATAATGGCACTGAACTTTTCTATAAAATTGTATATGAGTCAATTCAAAAATTTGTTCCTTTTACCAAGTGTAAAAAATCAAATTTTCCAAAATGGTACAGTAAAGGTATTATTTCTTTAATAATGCGAAAGAAAATGGAACATAAAAAGTATAAAGAGACAGGTAAACTTGTGGACTATGTCACATTCAGAAACACTAGAATAGAATGTACCAATTCAACTAAAAAATGTTACAAGGATTACATTTATAAAATTGAAAACTCCATTAAAACAAATGTGAAATCTTTTTGGTCCTATGCGAAATCACTTAACAAAAATGAGTTAGGTATACCTAGCTCAATGCACTATGAAGGTAATATTTTCGACAACCTGCCTGATATTGTAAATGCCTTCGCTGATTTCTTCAGTAATGTCTATGAGGTTGAAGACAATAATTGCAATATCCCTGAGTTTAAATCTGACTTAAAATTACATATAACACAATTCTTAATTAATATTAATGACATAGAATCCGCGATAAAACAACTACATTCATACAAAAATTCTGGTCCTGATAATATACCTCCTATATTTCTCAAATCATGCGTAAAATTATTATCTTATCCCCTATTAGTAATTTTTAACAAATCTTTAACACTCGGTTGTTTTCCAGAAACATGGAAATTTAGTTTTTTGACTCCTATTTTTAAAAAAGGCAATAAAAATGTAATAACTAATTACCAGCCAATATGTATTCAATCAACAATACCCAAGCTTTTCGAAAAGATTGTTTTAAAATAATCACCCATCATTTTAATCAAATAATTACACCATACCAACATGGATTTTTAGCTGGCAAATCCATACTAACTAACCTACTATTGTATGAGAACTTTATACAAGATTCACTAGCCTGTAAAAAGCAAGTGGACTCCATTTATACTGATTTCAGTAAAGCTTTCGACAAGGTATGCCATAGCATGGTGTTGAATAAGCTGCAGGGAGTCGGTGTACATGGTAGTCTTCTTGAGTGGATTAAAAGCTATATTTTGAGAAGAAGGTTGGCAGTAAGAATAAATAACACTCAATCTAAAATTATCATAGCAACAAGTGGAGTACCGCAAGGATCTCACTTGGGGCCAATTCTGTTTGTATTGTTTATTAATGATATTGTGAAAATCTTTACAGACATTAATTTTATTCTATTTGCGGATGATTGCGGAAGCTTTACAAAACTATTTCAAATTTACATGACTGTTATGTTTTACAACTCAATCTTGATAGATTATTTAAATGGTGTACAGACAATAATTGTTTAAATGTTTCCAAATGTCAATTGATGCAATTCTACAGAATCAAATCCCCTATTATCTTTGAATATAGGATTGATAGCGTTAAACTTAATTCTATATCAGAAATCAAAGATCTAGGGGTGATTTTTGATACAAGACTTACCTTTGTCAATCATATAACCAACTTCAGTAATAGAGCAATGAAACTGTTAGGTTTCGTTTTGCGAGTTTGTAAGGATTTTAATAATATTCATATTTTAAAGATACTCTTTACATCACTTGTTCGTTCTCAGGTTGAATATAACACAACAATTTGGTCGCCGTATTTCAATTCTCATTCTAATACTGTAGAAAAAATCCAACATAAATTTCTAAGATATATCAATTATAGACTTAACATACCAATAGAAAATTTGAATTATTATTATTTACTTAAAGAAACAACTTTATTAGAGATTTATGAGAGAAGATTATTATTTGATTTACTATGTTTATTTAAAATTATTAATAATCAGTTAGACTGTCCAGAATTACTATTCTTAATAAATTTCAATGTACCAAATAGAAAAACTAGAAATCATCTTCCGTTCTATTGTAAAAATACTACAAATTTAGCACACTATTATACACCAATACATCGAATTCAGAACTTGGGAAATATATATGCACGGTCATTTGATTTTTTTAACACTTCCTTTCATAAATTTAAATACGAACTAACATCAATGTTTTATAAAAACAGTCAATCGCTGCTAACAATGTAATCTCGTTTGAAATGTGATATTTTAAAAAAATTCTGTAATTTAGATTCTTTTTTTTTAATATTTGCAATACATTTTTTTTGCTTGCCTACTTTGCATGTATAGTATAATATTATACTATAAATGTGATTAAGTATATTATATTTTTTTTGTTATTTATTTTGTTTCATCATTTAGTTTTTATTTTCCTAAGAATGTACCCATATATTTGTTTTTATAGTTCTTTTATTTTTTTTACATTATTATTATTTTTTATATCAAATTTTTGTTGTTTTTTTTATTATTTTAACGGCGCTGGCCGATTTACTAATGCTATTAATAACAATTAAGCACTACAAATAATAACACTCAATTATTATTATTACCATTATACACTTCCTCAAAAGAATTTGCAGATCAATGCGTAAATTGTAAATTATTTAAAAGAGCAAAATAAAATGCAACAAATGCATCGTCAAGCTTTCAATTGGGAATAGTTCACCCATCCAGATACTTAACATATCAAAGGATTAGGCTCTGAGGAGGTCTCTATACTACCTAACAACCCTACTGATTCCCGAATATTAACGTTTAAAAAATCTTTAACGATTCTATGTACATGTATTCATTATTACCGTTTTTTGCATTTTTATTATTAAGTTTTTTGATAAATCTATAATTTCTAAATTACGGATTAACGATTTTGGAATAATGCCAGTGACTGAAATAATGAACGGTAATATTATTATTTTACGAGAGTCTTTTAATCTCGTTACCTAAAGCGGTATATTTTCTAATTTTTTCATCAAAAGTTTTTATAATATTACTAGAATTTGGAAAAGCACGTCGCAAATATATGTTATTTTTTTAATTTTATCATGTATTATTAAATCGGGTCTGTTATGTTGAATTGACCGGTCAGTTAATATTGTTTTATCGTAATAAAGCGAAATATTATTATTTTCTAAAAATGAAATCGGATCATATTCATAATATGGTTTTATGTTTATCGCGTCAATTAATTTATATTTAATAGCTAAATTTTGATGTAATATTTTTGCTACCTGATAATGTCTAAATGTATATTCTGATTGCGCGAGAAAAGAACAGCCCGATATTATATGCTCGATTGTTTCCGGAAAAGCCAAACATTTCCTACAACTATCATCTACTACATTTATGTCTTTTATTATATATTTTTGATAATTTTTAGTTTTTATTACTCTATCCTGAATCGCTATTATAAAACCTTCTAAATCCGCGTCCAAATCACCAATACTCAACCATTTGTTTGATCAAATTTTGTCAACATAAGGTTGTTTGAGATATTTTGGATGTGTAGAATGAATTATTTTATTTAGCCACGAATTTAGAAGGTCATCATTTATATTTATAATATTGTTATTGGCATTCTCGTCATTTAAATTTAATGTTGTTAAATTTTTGTCCGCCTCACAGATTACTTTATGCATTAAAGAACTATCAGATTTTTTGTGAAAGAAAGTTTTAAGCGATTCGATTTGATTATTATGTAACGATGTTATTTTTATTATACCCCTACCTCCTAAATTCCTAGGCAAATTGATTCGTTCAATCGCGGAATTAGGATGATGATAACGAAATTTAGTTAAACGCGTTCTAATTGTTCTTTCTCAACTATCTAAATCTGTTTTTGACCATTTAATAATTCCAAAAGAATATGTCAATATCGGTATTACCCAAGTAGGTATTAATAGCTTTAGTTAAGTTTTTAGCTGACAGATTGCATTTTAATATTTTTGTAATCCTATCTTTAAATTTTATACTGATATCATTTTTTATTTTAGTGTGGTCTAATTTGTTAGACTGCGGATAACCAAGATATTTATAAACCTCCAACCCTTTCAAACTATCTATTTGAAAATTTCTCTGTATATCTCCACCCATTTCTAGTATTTTACCCGTTTCAACATGTAACGTTTTACATTTATCTAAACCGAAAGACATTCTAATATCATCTGAAAATGCTTTTATTATCCTAATCATTTTTTCCAATTCTGAATCAGATTTAGCATATACTTTTATATCATCCATATATATTAAGTGCGAAATTTTAATATTGGACCGTAGGTGACCGTTAATTTTTATTCCATACTTAGATTCATTTAACATTTTAGAAAGCGGATTAAGAGCTAAACAAAACCAAAGTGGACTCAATGAATCTCCCTGAAAAATTCCGCGTTTGATTTTAATTCCTGGAATAGATATTCTATTAGAATTTAAATTTATTTTTAAATCTGTATTCCAGCCTAACATAATACATTTTAAAAAGTTTATTAAAATTATATAGTTTTTAATTTTTTTTCATGATAATTATTATTTTTTCTTTTTTTCTAAGTGCGTAGGTATATTATTATAGTATATTTTAATGATTTTTATGTCTCAACCTAAGTACCTATATCTTTTATTTTAAATTGTATTTTTTTTTTCTCCACTTAATATTATTTTTTATATTTACTATCTTTGTTATAGTACCTTCTTTTTCTTTTTTAAATATGTTTATGATTGTTTTTGTTATTTTGTTTTGTAATTCAATGTGTGTACTTAATTGTTGTTCATGTTTGTAAAAGGCAACTTGCCATAAATAAATAAATAAATAAATTTCCAACAAATTCTTTAATCAGTAGGTATACATAGGGATAAGTAGGTATACATAAGGTAAGTAGGTATACCTTTCATCTTTTATGCATAATTGATTACCAACATTTTCATAAGTATAAAGGTGGTAAATAGTTTGATGAAGTCCTGTTGAGTCTTAAGACTTGAAAAAAAAAAGATAATAGAATAATATCAAACAATTGTACTGATCATGTATGTGTATACATTTATATCCTTTCTTATTCTTATCTAATTTGCAATATGGAAAAAAAAAATCTATAACTTTTTTATTGACTAGTTGCATGTAACACATGAGATCCAACTGTCGATGGCGATAATATGCATAATTAGTTGTTGTAAAGTCGCTCATCTCCAATTACATACAGACCAATTATATACTCACAGATATTAAATATGAAACATTTTAAACATCATAAATTTAAATATAACTAAGATGTATGTTTGCCTGTGACGGGAAAGGAAGGGAAGAGAAAAACATTACATTTTTTGTTGTTGTTACAAACAACAACAAAAAATGTAAATAAATGTATACAAAAGATAATATTAGAAAAAAACACAAATAATTAACAAAAAAAGAAAATTTAAACATACGAGTTCATGCTATGCACTTATAGAGAGAATTTTTGTATGCGTTATTACTAGCGGTGAATATAATATCAGAATGTGTGATACTGGCTGAGAGGTTGACATTATAGAAGTTACAAGCCCTTTTGATGAACTCATTTTGATTAGAATTAGTGTTACTTCGAGGAACGTAAAACAAGTAGTTCAATCTGCCATTTCGCAACGGCGCATGGAAATTAATTTAATTTAATAAATCAGGACAGTCAACTTTTGAATTAAAAATTTTAAAGAGAAACATATGATCCGCAACTTCTCTTCTGTGTACGATTTTTTTCATTCGGAAATGTTTCTCAATTTCATCATCAGAACTGTATATGTTATATGATTGGAAATTTAAGAATTTTAGAAATCGTTTTTGGACTCTTTCTAGTCGATCAACGTATTTTCTGTAGCGTGGGTTCCAAATATGTGAACAATACTCTATATGTAACATATATGCTGCGAAGCCTCTTAGTTGGTGTTTTTTGACTTCAAAATTGGAAAAGCCGTGAAAAATAAAGACCCTACATACAAATCTCGCGTATCGGCTTGAGACTTTGTCGATATGTTAAGAGGGTGAAATTCTCTTGAACAAATCAACAGTTGGAATCTTGTTTAACCTTTTTCATAATCCTTATAATATGTATGTATATTATTAATCTGTTTTCACATAAATGTCCAAACCTTTGTCATTCAATATTTCATGAATGTCATTCAATATTTTATGTAAACATAATATGTATATTTATTAAATATAACTAGTTGCATGTAACACATGAGATCTAACTGTCGATAGCGATAGTATGTAAGTATAGTTGAAGAATATGTACCAAACTATAAACCCATAAATCCAAATAATTGAATATTTAAGGATATTTTGTTTTCTATACAACACATGTATGTCAAGATAGGATAGTATGGAAGTCAGTCCTTTTTTCCTACCCAGAATATGAAAACAGCATGAAGGTATGTATGTATGTTTGGAGATGAAGTATCAAACTATTAAGTCTTCTTAGATATTGTGTATAGGCTACTGCCATACAAATTGTATGGAGCGATGTCGTCACTAAATTCAATTTTAATAAAAATTGTTAAAAAAGTACTGCTACAATGTGAATATTTTTTGTAGAAAATTAAATTAGTTGGGGTGTCATACGGCAGGGTTGTATCTTGTCTCGTTGTCTCCTCTACTTTTCAACTTGTACTCTGATTATGTATTTAAAAGAGCTCTCAACAACACCGAGAGGGGTATAAAAGTCAACGGCGTAGTAATTAATAATATCAGGTACGCCGATGATACTGTATTACTGGCGGATTCTATTTCTGATCTCCAGGAACTGTTAAACAATGTCAATATATTTGGTGAACATTTGGGCTTATCTATAAATGTAGCAAAACAATGTGGATGACATTTGGTCGATGTGAATATCCTGGTTCTTCCTTGCAATTTATGGGCAAGGTTCCCTTGAGTCCCTTGACCCGGATATGGAGATCAAGTGCAGAATTGAGGTAGCATGAACTGCCTTTAATAAAATGAGATCTTTCTACTGCAGCGAAAAGCTAAATATGGACCTGCTGAGACAGCGGATGATGAGATGTTATGTGTGATCTGTGTTGCTATATGGCTGTGAGACTTGGACATTGAAGGTTAACACCATGAACAGGCTGGAAGCTTTTGAGATGTGGTTGCATCGCAGAATGCTCAAAATCCCTTGGACAGATCTGGTTACGAACTCAGAAGTCTCAAGTCGAGCCAGAACAACCAGGAAACTCTTGTCCACAATAAAGGTCCGCAAGATCACATATCTGGGTCACATAATAAGGGGGGAGAAGTATCACTTACTCCAACTAATACTGAAGGGCAAGATAGAAGGTCGCCGAGGGACTGGAAGGAGACAGATGTCCTGGCTGCGCAACATAAGGGAATGGACCGGCTTCAGGACCGTGGAACAGATATTCAGGGCAGCACAGGACAGAGAGGGATTTGCCAGAGTGATAGCCGACGTCGGGGGTTCCTGACATGGCACCGGAAGAAGAGTTGGGGTGTTTCAGCTTTTTTCGATATTTTTTTAAAAAAATGGAAATAAAGGCAGTCAAACACATAAATTTATCATAAAAAAATATTTTTCTTAGTAAAAAATATTTGAGAAACTCTGGAATATTTTTGAAAAATTCCGATTTGAGACTTTGTATTTGTCTATGTTCATCCCAATTTTCAGCTTTCTAGCTTTTATGGTTTCTGAGATATATGGAAAAATAAAGTAAAAATTGAAAAGTTGATAACTTCTGTCTGGAACAAAAATTCAAAATTCTGAGTATAAAAGTTTTGTAGGCCTATAACTTTTTATATATTCGGAATTTTTGGGCTCTAAAAATTGAGCGACTCAAAAGTTATAAGGGGGGGGGGACACACAGACACGAAATGTTCTACTCCGAATTCTGAGTAAATCTGTATACGGAACATATATGCTGCGAAGTCTCTAAGTTGGTGTTTTTTCACTTCCAAAGGTGAAAAAACCGTGAAAAATATATACTCTTCTTACAATTTATCGTTTAGATAGACAATCCCCTTTTTAACACGAGATTTCGTCTCAATCAAAAAGGTTATTATGAAATGTGTATTATGGGAACTTACACACCAGATTAATTATAACATGTTACATGTAAATTGTGATTTATTCGTTTAATAAATTAAAAAAAAAACAAATTTTAAGGCCAATCCGGTTTTCCCCATCTTCCTCTCTCCTCACAGTTTTCCCCATCTTCCTCTCTCCTCACAGGGTCAGGTACTTTTAGGAAGTTTTTTTACCACCTAAGGATCCAAAACCTTTCTCTGAAGACAAAAATTCTACCCCCTTCCACGCACCCTACATCTCTTTCCGAGAACTCGTTGAAAGGTTCTATCTCAAGGATACATAATAATATATTATATTAACGATATTAATGAAATTTTAGGGTCATAAAAATGTTGCATTTTGGATTCATTTAAAAATATAATCAAATATTTTAAATCAATTAACTATCAGTTATTAAATAACAAAATGAACTTTTCGGCAAGTATTTGGGATGTCCGTGTATTTTTCACAAATTAAAAAAAAAATCCCTCAGATTATCTATTTGTAGATGAATCGTGTCTTTAAAATGTGGATCAAAATAAAAAGATACATATTATCAATTTGATAAAAAAAGCTTTTAAAAAGGAGAAAATAACCAACACTGGTATTTTGAGTTTTAATAAAAAAAATCAAAACTAGCGTCGACAGATCATTAAGATACACTAACAAATAATATTAAAAATATTTTGATTGCAAAATATAATTTGATCGATTTTTCGTAAATTTAAGAAAAAATAAACATTTATGCAATGATTCCAGCGCCATATTGATAAGTAATTCTGGTACTACTAATAAGATTAGATTTGAACCATCATGGAAAATTTAATTTAATTTGGATGTGATTGCGCCATCTACAGTAAAGCGGTACATACATTTTGTACCATACTGCTCATGAAGCTGACTTCAAAACACTCTCGTGAATACAGACATTAGACTATCTTCCTCTCATTCACTCACACAATATCTCCTTTTCACGTTGTAATAAAAAGAATGTACAGCTCATTCGAAACTTTAATATTACCTGGGTAAAGTGTTAGTAACAGGATGGTTACAAAATATTTTTTTTACTTATAAAAATTAATTTATTTTTAAAATATTACTTATATTTATTACACGACATTCTAAACATACACAATAACATTTAAGTACCTACATACATTCAACCATAACTGCTTATATTATAAAAACCAAGGGCCTGCCTTGAACAAAATCTTCATACAAAATCTGTATGTACTTCTGAAACCTGCACGAACTTAATTGTTGTACCAAAACCATTTGTAATAACATGAAGATAAAATATTGTTATTTTTAAGTTGGCAACAGTTGTCATTTTTCTATGGTTGTCACTTGAAATTTGAAGAATGTGGAAGCAAATACGGTATTGACAAATCAATATCATATCACAAGTAGGTAAGTAATTACAATATATTTTTCCCCCATATTTAAACTACCTTGATTTTCTAAGTTTTAAATATGACAATTATAGAATGAAATACTCACATAAACAATTAAAGTACAGATAATAATAATAGTATTGGCTTGGTTGTTTTTACCAAAAATACGACGCTACTTTTTAGGTTAAGGTCAATA
Source organism: Molanna angustata (assembly GCA_963576475.1). Lineage (NCBI taxonomy): Eukaryota > Metazoa > Arthropoda > Insecta > Trichoptera > Molannidae > Molanna > Molanna angustata. The sequence goes on from OY754977.1 coordinate 23,351,039, forward strand.
AAAAATTAAGATATCTAAGATCATTTCTTGTTACCGTAATACATTCAAAGTTTTGTTTTTTTTAATCTGTGTACCTAAAACATATTGCTTTCCGTGTATATTTGTTAATTAGTATTTCATTCCGTCTCCTATTTTTCATATTAGCATTTATCAACAGATTTTTAATTATCTCAATAGAGACGAAGTTGGAATATTTATTGTAGGAGAACCGGGAAATCAAGGCACCTACAGGGCTTACGACCTGTCATCGGCTGGTTTACGTGATCACTTTATGCGCTTGCGCAACGTTCACCAATTATGCCTTTTAATGAGATCCCTATCAATTCAATTTTTGAAAGTTCTATATTTTGTAATACTGAAATTCTTTTCGCTTGAAAATAAGGAATTTTTACTACAGCCATCTATGGGTGAAATTATGAACAACAATCTTATTATTTTTATTTATTTTGTTGGAACGCCATCTATTGAGAGAATTGGTTTTTTGTAAATAATGAAAGCTACAATTCTTATATCTGAGGTGACAACGCATTTTTCGCATAGAAGTCACCCCTGAATTGCGCCAGACTTATAAGGTCATTTTTGTCTTATTTACCTACTTGTACCAATGTGTAAGTAATCGAATATAAGCCCTGTAGGTGCCTTGATTTCCCGGTTCTCCTACAATAAATATTCCAACTTCGTCTCTATTGAGATAATTAAAAATCTGTTAAAAAATATCTTTGACTCCCGACAGGGAAAAAAATCCAATGTTTGCGCATATGCAATAATTAAAATATTCGAAAGTATTCAAAGTAAAATCTCTAATTTCATTGAAGTAAATTTAGTTTCTTACATAATGGTTTTGCTGTAAAGACAGAAGAAGTGTTAGCTTGCCATAGAGTTCAACACATGCAGAAGGAATCCAGTAGGCCGAGAAATATAGTGGTTGAGTTACCCAATCCTCGGATTCGGGATCAATTTCTGCTCTCTGTAAAAGCTTTCAACAGGAACAACGAGTCCAACAAACTTAACCAGTCACATCTGGGACACAAAAGTAAAGATCCTATATTTATTGGCGAGCACTTATCTCCATTCTTCAAATCGTTGCATGCTAAAACTAGACTGATAGCTAAGGAAAAGGACATAAAATTTGTATGGATCAACAACGGCAAAATTCTTACAAGAAAAAATGAAAAGTGCCCAATAATTGAAATCAGAGACCTGAATTCTCTTAATAGATTATAATTTCATACTTCTCTCTGCATAAAATAAAACATTATAGTATACACTCAGTTAACACGCAATGGCTTTATCATTTCATTGCGACCATTCGTACCCAAAAAACATCAATCACTCACTTATTATAAAAAACAATAATTGTTTTTTAAAACATTCTCACACGGTGTCACAAAACCACTTCAGAATTCAAGCGTTTAGTGCAAGATATACGTCAAACAACAAAAATGAACACGAAAATAGATAAAATCCTAACAATATATTATCAAAATTGTAATGGTCTTAGAACCAAAATCAATGATACATACTTGAACATATTAAATAATAACTATGATATTTTTGTTTTCACAGAAACAGGATTGTGTCCAAATATTTATAACTCAGAATTGTTTGATAATAGGTACGTTGTACACCGCAGAGACAGGGATAGTCATACTAGTAATAAAAAAGGATTTGGCGGCGTCCTCGTAGCAATACATAAAAATTACACAGCAGTCCGAATGTATGAATGGGAAAGCAAATCCATTGAAGACATATTTATAACACTGAATACCTCTCCAGACAAGAACAACTGAGACAAAAAACTAATTATACTGGCAACATACATTCCCCCAAATGGCAAATACACCGTTATCCACTTATGAATTACAATTTAATACACTATGTAATCTATACACACAACACACTAATATGAATATGCTCATACTTGGAGACTATAATATTCCTAGCATAGATTGGACACATGACTCACCGCCAAATAACATCAATAATATCAGAAATCCCATAGCTGGAGCTCTGTTTATTGCAATGTCTCTCATGAATCTTACTCAACATAACAAAATACCTAACACAAATCAGAAAACACTAGATCAAGTCATGTCTCACAACCGTTGCTCAGTTACTCGATCCATCGATCCAATCACCTACGAAGATCGACATCATCCAGCACTGAACATCATCCTATCCACACAAGCTACATATAACTTCATTGCCAACTCAAGAGCTGAAAAAACTCGACTACAGAAATGGAAATTATGAAGCGATCAATGAACACATACTTAATACAAACTGGGAAGACACTTTTAGAGATATTGTGGTATTCTCTCTCTATCCAGGAGAGAATATCTTTAATAATTTAATCGTGGAGAATAAATAAAATATCAAAGGTATATTTTATATCAAAAAGAAGAATATATTACAATAAAGATATTTACTAGATGTTCTTTTTATCAAAGTCTAATCTAGCATAAACTAGAATGACCATTTTTATATAGATATATAGGATTTTTATTTTTTGATTTATTATGTAGGCACTAGCTTTTTTTTTATTTATTTATTTTTTACATATAAATCATAATTTTAAAAGGTATACAATTGCCATCATATAATTCATAATAACCCTCTTTAATTGAGATAAAATCTCGTGTTAAAAGAGGTGAGTATCTATTAAATATTGTTACATTTACCAAAACATTGTACATCTACTAAAAAATATGAAGCTACACAAAACAAGAATGAAATAACAAAAAATAAATAAATAAATCAGTACAATTTTTTAATTTTATTTTTAAATATATTATAATTTTTTTCAAGTCTAAGACTCAAAGGGAGTTCATTAAACCACTTAGTACCTATATACTTAGAGAAATGTTGTGAGGCAGTTGTACGTAAAAGAGGAATGGTAATACATCCTTGTGAATTTATTCTGCTGCTTAAAGAAAATGACAATTGGTTTGAATTTGTAAGAACATCTTTATGAATTTGGAACAATGAGATTTTTTTGTAGATATTTTCAACAGTTGAAACTTTAAATTCTTGAAATAAATTAATAGTTGGATAATCAAATATCTTTTTTAATATAATTTTAATAATGATTCTTTGAAAAACTTCTAAAGGCACTAAAGTGGTTTTAAAAGCTCCCCCCCAACATATAATGCCATATTGTAAGATGGATTGAAATAATGAAAAATATATTGTTTTAAGCAAGTTTGTTTGAAGTATATTTCTTAGGCCCGAATTTATAAAACGTCCTCAGATTTTTCTCAATGCTTAGCATGAAAAATTCCATATATTTTGATGTGCTAAGTATTGACTTAAGCACTGAGAATGGTTTATAAATATGGCCCTTAGTCTCAGAAAAATAAAAAATAGCTTTTTAAGGCGTTCAATAGTAGTAGTTTATGTCCCACCGTTGGCCAAGAATGTAAAATTGTGAAGGAATAAGCAATCGTTTTTATAATATTGCAACCATAGAATAATAATAAATCTATAGAATACTCATTCCCATACAATACCTCGCTGAAAAAGTGAAGCCGTTTTATTGGCCGGCTCGTGTCAATATATGTATGACCCTGCTATAATTTTGCAAGTAATTTTGCTATTTTGCTAACTATTCCGTAAATAATTTTGCAAGCAGTTTAAAAAAATCCTATTTGGAGACGTATCACGCAGAAGGCCAAATGATTACTGAATGCTCGTAGCAAAATGTTGACCAAATTAGTCAACATAAAGCAGTCTCATTTACTGCAGGCTAAAGAGTATTCTATAAATAGTAATTGCAACTCAAAGTTTCAGTGATTTAAATATTGATTGATATATAGCATTGTAAATAGTTCAAAGTAAGCACATTCCTTATGCACTATAAGAAATACACTATAAGAAACGTTGTATTTTTTTCAAAACATCGACATCGGATAACCTAGTCTTCACACCATTTTTGTAAACCTAACCTACAAAAGTTTGGTAAAAATAGGTTGGTTAGGCTTGTTTGCAGTCATAATTGCGACTGGCGTGAGCCAGTTGCATTATATATTTAAAAAAGTAACAAAAATATTAAAATAAATGACTAAATTGGTATTTTTACCAAACACTTGTAGGTTATGTTTAAAAAAATGGTGTGAAGACTAGGCTTAGATTATTATAATTCTATGAGACTAGGCTATCCATCGACATCGGAGAAACATGAATGAATTGCAACGTTGTCAGAATGTCAGCTCAAACAGTAACTTAGCAACGTTATTGTTATAGGCTGACTGACAAAACTAACAACAAACAACTTGTTCCCGTATATTATAAACCTATATGTTATGTAAATATTGAAAATATGAAACATCGGTTGAATATTGTACTTTATCAAAAGGACAATTCTTTGGTAATACAGGGTAATTACTGCAGAGTAAGATACAAAGCCCTTTCTCAATTTCAGTAATACTCAACGAATAAAAATTACCATAAATACTAAAACGAACGTCAAAAAACTTTTGACGTTATCCGATAGATTGCGAAATTAGAATTATTCGAGTATTTTATCGTTTTTGAAAAATTTAATCAGGATAGTCAACATAAAACAAATAATGTGTAAAATGCATACTTATATTATTTATAAAAATAAATTGTTATAATGAAGCGCTCAAATACGGAAGCAATAATAATATAATTTTTCATAAAGTAACCTCTGGTGACAGACTCCAAAAGCTTTGGAACAATTTTTAGTATGATTTTCCAACTTTTAAATGGCCAATTCGAATATTTCGCCATTTTACCGCTATGCAATTGTAGCGATTGATGATATGTATACCCCGTTAAGTACTGATAAACTTGGCTTTATTGAAAAAAATATATCAAATAATGATTAAATAATAATAAAATAAATACAATTTTAGTAAAATTTTAAAATAGTGTTGGTATAAAGTGTGAAGAAACACTTTTTCTGATATCTATGGACGTGTCTCCGAACTATTTACCAAGTCTTATTAAGTACAAAACTTTTACTGGGATTTAGGGACTTTTTTCATAGTACAAGACTAGCGATGTTTGTAATTCGGAAGTTTGACGATAGGTGCCGAAAAAGAGACCATCATTGTATATGGATTTCTTTACATAGGTACCTACACATTTTAAAATAATTTTGAGCATTTTCCACGAAGTTTATTATGTTTTCCGTAATAAAAATTTGATTATCAAGTGTTTATAAAAAAAATGCGTTATCCCTACCATAATATTTTGGAAAGTTATTTTATTTTATTTTATTTCAATTTACGGTTTGATAACCTTTTACACATACAACTATACATAATATATTAAAAACAACAGAATTAAAAAAAACAAATAAAAACAAATAAATATATAAAATGAAAATAAAAAATGAATAACAATATAAAAAAGGTGTAAACATGTAAGAATATGTAAAAAATAATGAAAAACATTTAAAAAAAATATGTAAAAAAACATGCGAAAAACATTCAAAAATGTGTAAAAAAAAATAAACAAAAAACATGTAAAAATATGTAAAAAAAATAAACAAAAAGCATGTAAAAATAATGAAACTCATGTAACAAATATGTAAAAAATATGTAAAAAATAAACAAAAAACGCAAACAAAAAAAAATATATATATATGTAAAAAACATGTAAAAAATAATGCAAAAACACGTAAAAAACATGAAAAAACTAAACAAAAATCATGTAAAAAATATGTAAATAAAAAAAAATATGTGAAAAACATGTATAAAACATGTAAAAAAAAAAATATGCATAAAAATAAACAAAAAGCATGCAAAAATATGTAAATAAACAATGAAGAACATGTAAAAAATATGAAAAAAAGTAAACATACATGCAAAAATTAATACAGGAAAAAAGAAATGTGAAAAGTAGTTTAAAAACCGACAAAATAATCTAATGTTCGGTCTCATTAACAAGTGCAGTGTATAGGCGATCGAGTCATTAAATATATCTGTGTATTGTGCATACTGGTTCCCCAAACTATGCAGTCTTTGCAAGGTTGAATTAGCCCGGTATATATATATATATGTATATATATATATATATATATATATATATATATATATATATATATATATATATATATATATATATATATATATATATATATATATATATATATATATATATATATATATATATATATATATATATATATATATATATATATATATGTATATATATATATATATATATATATATATATATATATATGTATATATATATATATATATATATATATATATATATATATATATATATATATATACCTATATATATATATATATATATATATATATATATATATATGTATATATATATATATATATATATATATATATATATATATATATATATATATATATATATATATATATATATATATATATATATATATATATATATATATATATATATATATATATATATATATATATATATATATATATATATATATATATATATATATATATATATATATATATATATATATATATATATATATATATATATATATATATATATATATATATATATATATATATATATATATATATATATATATATATATATATATATATATATATATATATATATAGCTAGTGTTAGTGTGACAATAAAATGGCGCGGTACTGCGTGTGACCAGGGACGCAGTGTGTGTTATATGCATATATTATATATTTATTTATATGTATGTATGTGGGTATTTTTTTTGTGAGCGCATCAATCAACAATCAACAACTAGAAAACTTTAAAGGTTAAATATTCTGCATATTGCTTCCTTTGCGACCAGTGAGTAACCTAGGCAAACTAAAAATAGACTTTTTAATGTTGTATTATATTATTTTTTATTTTTTCGTAAATTTTCCTACAATAATTGTCCCGAACTTAGATTATATATGATAGTCACGAATGAAACGTCAAAATATGTACTTTTTCGTAGTCAAATATTTGTTTATCCAACTGTCGATTTGTTCAGGAGAACTTTGTTCTCTTAACATATCGACAATGTATCAAGCCAGAATACGCGAGAATTGTATGCAGAGGTCTACTTTTTTCACGGCTTTTCCAATTTTGAAGTCAAAAAACACCAACTTAGAGGCTTCGCAGCATGTATGTTCCATACACGGATTTACTCAGAATCCGGAGTAGAACATTTCGTGTGTCTGTGTCTGTGTGTGTGTCCCCCCCCCTTATAACTTTTGATCCGCTCAATTTACAGAGCCCAAAATTTCAGAATATATAAAAAGTTATAGGCCTACAAAAATTTTATACTCAGAATTTTGAATTTTTGTTTTATTCAGGGGTTATCAACTTTTGAAATTTTGGTTTATTTTTCCATATATCTCAGAAACCATAGAAGCTAGAACGCTGAAAATTGGTGTAAACATAGAAAAATATAAAATCTCAAATAAATTTTTTTAAAAAATTTCCAGGATTTCTCAAACATTTTTTATTAAGTAAAATATTTTTTTTATGATAAATTTATGAGTTTAACTGCCTATACTTCCAAATATTTTAAAAATATCGAAAAAAGCCGAAACACCCCAACTAGATAATTTAGTTTTCTATAAAAAATAAAAAAATTGTAGAAGTATATTTCAATTTTTTTTAACAATTTTTATAAAAATTGAATTAAGTGACGGTATCACTTCATACAATTTGTATGGTAGTCGCCCATACACAATATGTAAGAAGACTTAATAGTTTGATACATAATTTCCAAACATACATACATACCATCATGCTGTTTTCATATTCTGTGTAGGAAAAACAGACTGACCTCCATACTATCCTATCCTGACAATCATACCTACATGTTTTATATAGAAAATAAAATATCTTCAAATATTTATTAATTTGTGTTGTTTATAGTTTGGTACGTATTCTTTGAATACGCAGACAATTGCCATCGACAGTTGGATCTCATGTGTAACATGCAACTAGTACACGAATAACATATATTTGCAAGTATAACTTAGCGTATGAGTGAAAAACATTGAGATTATTATATTTCGTTTCCATGGTTACACAGAATACAGTTTTCAAATATACCTACCTACTGATAGGGGAATTTGTTATGAATCAAATTTAGATTTATAGAACATTGGTAAAGGTAGTTACTCATCCAACTGTCGATTCGTTCATGAGAATTCAATTCTCTGAATGAATCGACATTATTAAGCCAATATGCGTGTACGAAGGAAAATTTTGTATGGCGTAGTGGACTTTTTGTATGCTAATAACACCAACTAGAGGCCTCGCAGCATATATGTGCCCGTAATTGGATTTACTCAGAATTCGGAGTAGAACATATTATGTGAGTTTTGTGTGTCTGTGTGTCTGCCCCCCCCCCTTATAAATTTTGATCCGCTCAATTTTCAGAATATATGAAAAGTTATAGACCTACAAAACTTTTATACTCAGAATTGTAAATTTTTGTTTCAGTCAGGGGTTACCAACTTTTGAAATTTTGGTTTATTTTTCCATATGTCTCAGAAACCATAAAAGCTAGAAAGCTGAAAATTGGTATAACATAGACAAATACAAAATCTCAAATTTTTTTTTTTAAATTTCCAGGGTTTCTCAAACATTTTTTATTAAGAAATTTTTTTTTTATGATAAATTTATGAGTTTAACTGCCTATATTTCCAAATTTTTTAAAAATATCGAAAAAAGCCAAAACACCCCAACTAGATAATTTAATTTTCTATAAAAAATATTGACATTGTATTAGCACATTTCAAATTTTTTTTAACAAATTTTATAAAAATTGAATTTAGTGACGACATTGCTTCATACAATTTGTATGGTAGTAGCCTACACACAATATCTAAATAGTTTGATACTAATCTTCAAACATACATACATACCATCATGCTGTTTTCATATTCTGGGTAAGATCAAAGGACTGACCTCCATACTATCCTATCTTAACATACATACATACCTAGGTACATGTGTTGTATAGAAAACCAAATATCTTAAATATTAAATAATTTGTATTTATGGGTTTATAGTTTGGTACTTATTCTTCAGCTATACGTACTATCGCTATCGACAGTTGGATCTCATGTGCTACATGCAACTAGTACTTACTTAAATGTTCCATATTTATTCCATACTCATTACAAATATCTGACTTTGTTGATTTTTCATTTTGTTCGTTTCTATACTAATCTATACTAATCTCCAAACATACAAACATACCATTATGCTGTTTTCATATTCTGGGTAGGATTAAAGAACTGACCTACATACTATCCTATCTATATATGTACATACCTTGGTAGGTACATGTGTTGTATAGAAAACCAAATATCTTAAAATATTAAATAATTTGTATTTATCGGTTTATAGTTTGGTACTTATTCTTCAACTAAGTATACGTAATATCGCTATCGACAGTTGGATCTCATGTGCTACATGCAACTAGTACTTACTTAAATGTTCCATATTTATTCCATACTCATTACAAATATCTGACTTTGTTGATTTTTCATTTTGTTCGTTTCTATACTAATCTATACTAATCTCCAAACATACAAACATACCATTATGCTGTTTTCATATTCTGGGTAGGATTAAAGAACTGACCTACATACTATCCTATCTATATATGTACATACCTTGGTAGGTACATGTGTTGTATAGAAAACCAAATATCTTAAAATATTAAATAATTTGTATTTATCGGTTTATAGTTTGGTACTTATTCTTCAACTAAGTATACGTAATATCGCTATCGACAGTTGGATCTCATGTGTTACATGCAACTAGTAAATTATAAATTTCATAGGTATTGCAAAGAATTAAAGCAAATAACACGCAATAATGAAATATTTGTAAGCACACGCTTGCAGGTGCCGTAATAGAACAAAATTAAAAAAAATATAGGTGTAGGTACGCAACGGCTTTGACAAAAAAACTTCATTAAAATTCAAAATTTAATAGTATTAATTCCAAATATTCTTTTGAATGATTCACGGTCGAATTTTGACCACTGGGCGATCACTAGTTATATTAAAAACATGTATCTCATATTATAATTATAATACTGTAACTTAAGGAATGTAATATGTACTTGACCTTTTTGTATGGGAAACTCACTGATAGCTTGTAAGCTAGTGAAATCCCAATTATTATAATGTAAAACTTTTATGAAAATAAAAAAAAAATACATACATTAATGTTAATGATAATAAAAAAAAAACATATCATAATAAGTATCTTAAAATTAAGGTACATAGAAATGTGTTCATCCATCAGTTGAGATCGGCTCTCGTGTTCAAGGGAGGAGTATAGTCATTACCCCTATTCAGTAACTATTGTAACTAAAATAGGAACGTACTAAATTGTAGATTTTAATTGTAGACTATATACAGGGACATTGTTCTTAAATACTTATTATCTATTGATATCAACAAAGGACCAGGTAGCGATAGATTACCGCCTTTGTATATAAAGAACTGTGCTACAAACCTTGCCCTACCTCTATCCATCCTTTTCAATCGCTCTTTGGCAGAAGCCTCATTCCCCAACGTATGGAAGGAGGCATACATCTCACCTATTCATAAATCCGGTTCCAAAAACAATATAGAAAATCATCGACCCATATCGATCTTACCTGTTATTAGTAAAATTTTTGAAAAAATCATCTAAAATCAATTATATAATCATATTAAACCCTTCCTAAGTGACAAACAACACGGATTTTTACGCCATATCTCAGTTCTCTCTAATTTAGTCCATTTACAGAATGTATAACTTCCAATATGCACACGAAACATCATGTGGATGCCATATACACCGACTACTCAAAGGCTTTTGATAGAGTTAACCATGACCTCCTTCTTAATAAACTCAATCAGCTCGGCATTCATGGCGATCTTTACCGGTGGATCAGCTCTTACCTAAGAAATCGTCGTCAATCTGTGGTAGTTGGCGGGTACAAATCTAACTTCATCTCAATTCCTTCAGGCGTACCGCAAGGGTCACATTTAGGACCACTTTTCACTGACGACATGAAAATCTTTTTAAAAATTTCTGATTTAAATGACTGCCTCAAACTACAATCGGATCTTGACAAACTATCTGATTACTGCCGAAATAACAACCTCTTAATTAACGTCACAAAATGCCATAAAATTAGTTTCTATCGCAAACTATCTCATATAGCCTTTCAATATACTCTCAATGGTAAACCTATTGCTTCTAGTGATAACGTTAGAGACCTTGGTGTTATTATGGACACCAAACTTAGGTTTAACTTACACATCGACTGCATTATAGATAAGGCTTACAGAATGCTTGGATTTTTATTCAGAACCAGCAAACCATTCACAAACTTGAAAACGCTCAAATTTCTTTATTTTTCCCTGGTTCGCCCTATCCTGGAATACGTATGTCATGTCTGGTCTCCCCATTATGCAACACACATAAACCGTATCGAAAAGATACAAAATATATTTATTAAACACCTTAATCGAAAAGCATTTCTTGATTTCCCGTCGTATCGTGAGGAATTATAATTATGGAGTTCTATGACATCTAAAGATATTATAGAACTCCATAATTATAATTAATATGTCCATTATATGGGTAATCGTGAGGGTTTTGATCATACAAAAATTTACGAAGAGTTTTATTTGTTGCATTTTAATTAAGGGACTAAAATTATTCTTATACGTTATACGATTGGCTAACCCGTTCTTATTTTTATTTGAAAATTAATGAGTTCATTAAATCTGCCTTGTCGTCACCCAATACTGATATTAAAGATTCACATTGTAATTTAGATTTCAAAAATTTGGCCCTTGGTGTAGTCTCTCATTTTCCTTAATTCAAATGGAAGATCATTGAAACATTTAATGCCCGAGTATACAAAATGGTGCTAAAGAGAGCGCAAGATAGAAATGTATGGAAGAACTTGAAAGATGCTTATATCCAGCAGTGAAGATATGGCTGGAAGAGAAGAAGAAGACATTATGATGGTAGTGATAGAGTCTGCTCTTGGAGTTGACAATTTAAATAAATTTATTAAGGGAAATAATCAAATACTTGGCGTAACAATTATTGTCACTGACCATGGTAATATTCAGAAACCAAGGTTTTTATTGTAAAATTTGTCTATGTGAATACAAAGCAAAAACCAAAGCGATTCAGCAACGACTAAGCAATAACTATCGACGTTATCAAATACTACTTTCTAATGTTCCTTCCAGTATCAACGTTACATTCAATTCTTATTTAAATAACAGATATATGTAATATAGCATACTAAATTACTTACATTTATTTGATATATAAATTGAGGCCATGAGCGTGAGAGTGGTGTATCCCCAAAAATATTGAATGGAGATAATTTTATAAGACTGTATTTAACCCTTAAATAAATAAATAAAAAAGAAACAAAGTATACAAAAGAATGTATTAATGCCATTTATAAAAAAATATAAAAAAGTTGCTTACACCATTTCTTCTTTGAAGATATTAATTATTAAGGTGGAACTGTTTTGATGGTTCACCACTCTAGCGCTCATGACCTCAATTGTAGGTAAGTACACAATTAAATCGGGAATCATAACAGAAAATCACACTAGATAGGAACGTATTACGTGCAAAATAATAACATCAATGAAGATTGTCAATCAATATTTATATAAAAGTTGTCTAGACGAAACCATATGGGTATTTTTCATAAGACCCGTAGAGAGAAGGATTGCAAGGAAGCGAATATCAAAAAAGACAAAAATAAAGTTGGAATATTTTATAACGTTGATTATTTCTGAACGGCAAACTGAAAGTGTTAGAATTTCCTCAATAACCCGACACAATGGAAGCAATCAACCGAATCACTTATTATTCTAAGACTTTTTTGTATTAAAAATTCAAAGATCGGAGACAAAGAAAAACACCAAGTCGGGTGTCAAAGCCTTCGCGAGGGGTTCGGGGAGAGGTTAATGGCGGAATTTAATAGAGCAATGAAGAAAAGTCCACAGAACAAAGAGTAGAGCCAAGAAATCTCATCACCAAAGTTACCCCTTTCGGAAATATTTTCAATGTGGAGAAGGCCCTCTAGTAATGTGCTCAACTCGACGATAATTTATACAAATTAATTTTATAGCCCGAGGCGTTTGTCCACCCCATACTACACTCCTTTTAATGGCTGACAAAAGGTCAATTCACACGTTTCTAAAACTGATTATCGATGTACAGAATGATTTTTGAGGCAACGAATGCATCCTAGGGTAACATTATTCATAACGACACTGCTTTTGGATGAATTATGATATCACGTAGATTCTCTGAACTTCTACAAATTTCATGCCCGTATTCACAGACAAATCTAAATTAAATATTAATTTGAGATTTATATTTAATTTGAGATTTAATATTTGTCTATATTTATACCAATTTTCAGTGTTCTGCCTTTTATGGTTTTTGAGATATATAGAAAAATAAAGTAGAAAATCTAAAAGTTGATAACCCCTGATTGAAACTAAAATTCAAAATTCTGAGTATAAAAGTTTTGTAGGCCTATAACTTTCTATATTTTAAGAAAATTTTGGCTCGGTGCATTGAGCGGATCAGAAGTTTTAAGGGGGGTGGACACACAGACACTAAATTTTCTACTCCGAATTCTGAGTAAATTCATATACATTATATAGAAAATATATGCTTAAAGTTTAAAAAATGTTCAAAGATTGAAAAACCGTGAAAACTATGGCCCTGGCATACAAAACTCGCGTATCTTGGCTCGATACTATGTCGATATGTTAAGAGAAATAAATTCTCTTGAACGAATCGACAGTTGGATTAAAAATAATAGATAATTGACTGATTATTCTGAATTAACAGACGTCAACGAGGGTTCATGGTGAATGGCATTAGAGTTCGTTTCCAAAATAAATGTTTGTTTAAAGATTGATAGCGGTTTCAGTACCCTTTTCGGAAGGAGAATATAGCTTTATATTTTTTGTGCCCTCCGCGTTTCCAAAAAAAAGGTATGTTTTCTAATTCAACAACTCACCGCGATAATAGACGTCCATCTGATTGAAAAACCGTGTCCCAGTTTTCTCTGTTTTATCATCTGGCGCGAAAAACTTTTGCCGCGCAAATCAATCATTTAAATTTCGAATCATCGGGTCACAGTTTGGCGGGTTTTGTGGGTTGTGCGGGGAACGTGTGGTTGTTTTCTCTCTCTCTCTCTAGCTTCTTTACCCTCTGTGACTTGTCAGACTCCCATAAATCACCTCCTACCCACGCCGTTGGAGGACAGTGGTAGGAAATACATAGTTATATAATATATTATATAGTGTATTAGTTTTTTTCCAAAAAATACGCCATCAAGGGAAATCATTCGTTTATTTACTAGTTGCATGTAACACATGAGATCCAACTGTCGATAGCGATTGTATGTATAGTTGAAGAATAAAAATCAAACTATAAACCCATAAATCCAAATTATTGAAAATTTTAACACTTGTTGGTATGTATGTCAAGATAGGACAGTATGGAGGTCAGTCCTCTTTTCCTTCCCGGGATATGAAAACAGCATGATGGTTCTGTATGTTTGTTTGGATATTAAAATCCTATCAAACTATTAAGTCTTCTTATATATTGTGTATAGGCGACTTCCATATAAATTGTATGAAGCGATGTCGTCACTAAATTCTATTTTTATAAAAATTGTTAAAAAAAATTTGAGATGTACAAATACAATGTTTATATTTTTTATAGAAAATTAAATTATCTAGTTGGGGTGTTTCGGCTTTTTTTGATATTTTTAAAAAGTTTGGAAATATAGGCAGTTAAACTCATGAATTTATCATAAAAAAAATATTTTTCTTAATAAAAAATGTTTGAGAAACCCTGGAATTTTTTTGAATAAACCAATTTGAGATTTTGTATTTGTATATATTTGTACCAATTTTCAGCGTTCTAGCTTTTATGGTTTCTGAGATATACGAAAAAATAAAGTAAAAATTCAAAAGTTGATAACCCCTGACTTAAACAAAAATTCGAAATTCTGAGTATAAAAGTTTTGTAGGCCTATAACTGTGTATATATTCTGAAATTTTGGGCTCTGTCAATTGAGCGGATCAAAAGTTATAAGGGGGGGACGGACACACACACACACACAGACACACACACACACACACACACACACACACACACACACACACACACACACACACACACCCTCACACACACACACACACACACACACACACAGACACACGAAATGTTCTACTCCGAATTCTGAGTAAATCCGTGCATGGAACATATATGCTGCGAAGCCTCTAAGTTGGTGTTTTTTGACTTCAAAGTTGGAAAAGCCGTGAAAAAAGTAGACCTCTCCATACAATTCTCGCGTATTCTGGCTTGAAACATTGTCGATATGTTAAGAGAACAAAGTTCTCCTGAACAAATCAACAGTTGGATAATGTAAAAAATACAAGTTCTTACCGTATATGTAAAACTAGTTGCATGTAACACATGAGATCCAACTGTCGATAGCGATAGTATGTATAGTTGAAGAATAAGTACCAAACTATAAACCCCTAAATACAAATTATTTAATATTTTAAGATATTTGGTTTTCTATACAACGCATGTACCTAGGTATTTTATTTTATTTTTATTTTATTTTATTTAATTAAGCACAGACACAGGCATGAATGCCCAAATATTTCTGCGCATAATTGCTTATATATGGGAAGTACATATCATAATAAGAATTGTTTGTAAGTATATAAATTTCCTACCTACACTACACTATGCGGTGTACGGAAGGTGCAGTGTCTATTTTACATGATGTACCTATATAATTATTATGTTGCGGGTGGATGTTACATAGTAAGTTTAGAGTTGTAGATTTAAAGATTAAACAAATGAAACATGAAAATCAACAATAATTAAACATGAGAATATGAAGAGAGAAGTTATACATAAATTTAAACTATATAATTAAGAGGTTACGAACTGGGATATTATGTGTTTTTTGAAAGTTAATTTGGAGTTTGAGAATATAATTAATTTGATGAACTGAGTTGTATATTCTGATTAAGCGAGGAATGTTTGTCAAGATATGATAGTATGGAGGTCAGTCCTTTGATCCTAGCCAGAATATGAAAACAGCATGATGGTATGTACCTATGTATGTTTGGAGATTAGTATCAAACAATAAAGTCTTTTTAGATATTGTGTGTAGGCTACTACCATACAAATTGTATGAAGCAATGTCGTCACTAAATTCAATTTTTATTTAAATTGTTAAAAAAAATTTGAGATGTGCTAATACAATGTTATTATTTTTTATAAAAAATTAAATTATCTAGTTGGGTTCGGCTTCGTTTGATATTTAAAAAAAAATGGAAATATAGACAGTTAAACTCATAAATTTATCATAAAAAAATATTTTTCTTAATAAAAAATGTTTGAGAAATTCTGGAATTTAAAAAAAAAATATGTTTGGGATTTTCCTATGTTTAAACCAATTTTCAGCTTTTTATCTTTCATGGTTTCTGAGATATATGGAAAAATAAACCAAAATTTTAAAAGTTGATAACCCCTGACTGAAACAACAATTCACAATTCTGAGTATAAAGGTTTTGTAGGCTTATAAGTGTTTATATATTTTGAAATTTTGGGCTCTGTAAATTGAGCGGATCAAAAGTTATAAGGGGGGGACAGACAGACACACAGACACACACACACACACACACACACACACACACACACACACACACACACACACACACACACACACACACACACACACCCACGCACGCACACACACACACACACACAAAACTCACATAAAATGTTCTACTCCGAATTCTGAGTAAATCCATGTACGGGAACATATATGCTGCGAGGCCTCTAGTTGGTGTTATTAGCATGCAAAAAGTCCACTACACCATACATACGAAATGTTCCTTTGTACACGCATCTTGGCTTAATAATGTCGATTCATTCAGAGAATTGAATTCTCATGAACGAATCGACAGTTGGAATACTTACCGCATACATATTTTATTCTCAAAGGAACACATTTAAATTTTTTTAATACATTTTGAAAGCTATAATACTTCTATATATTATTTTCGTATACATAATAATAATAATAGAGCCGCTAATGACATGCTGTCGAACAGGCGGACACATGCCGGGACACCCGAAGAAACAACAGCCGAAACCCAACACACCCGACCTGCTGAAAGTGCTTTGCCGGCAAGTCAACCGACAACCACCAAAGCGGGAAAACCACGACAACGCATGAAATGGACAGATGACATGAACATAAACCTCATGCGTTGCTACTACACTATCACACAAGGAGACACACAAATAATTGGATACAGACAGGAGCTACATACACAATTTACTACAATTTATCCAGAACTCTCACACATCACAGAACAGCGACTGGCGGACCAGAAAAGAGTTATAATAAACAACAAAAGAATACAACTATCAATACTTGATCAAATAAAACAAGACGCAATCAGAATGAGTAATCAAAATAGAATAAGTACATTAACACAAGACATAACAAATACACAAATAAACCACAACAATCCACAGGAAATATCAATAATACCACAGCAAAATAACACTGAACAACCAAATATAAACATAACTAACGAATCCACCAATATGAACAATAATACAACAATAAGCCCTAACAACAATGACGAGACCAACGGAAGAACAGAACAAAACCCAGACACAAAGACACAAATCACAAACACACTAGAACACACAATCGAAATATATAAAGATAGCGACCCCACAACAAGACCACACCTACCAAAGCTCAAAATCAACAAACAAACCATTAACATGATCAATATTATCAACACAATTCTACATAACATGATTAACACTGAAACAACACTCGAAAAATTACATCTATTAGTTTACTGTAGTGCATACACCATTATTACACTAAACAAACAAAATATAAACAATAAAACAGAAAACTCCCATAGAACACACAGAAGCACTATACCAGCATGGCAACATAGAATACAAATCAAAATCAACTCATTAAGAAATGAAATAGGCAAAGTAACACAAAAAATTAAAGATAATCTAAAAAATCCAAGAAAACTACGGGAAATTGAAACGATTAAAGACAAATACAATGAACACAACCTAACTATACTCCTTGATACGCTAACACAAAAGTTATCAGCACAATCACATAGATTAAAACGCTACAAAAAATGCTATGACAGGAAAACACACAATCTCAATTTTCAAACAAGCCAAAAAAGCTTCTACAACAACCTAAAAAACAACAATATAGAAATTACAGACGCACCTAAATTAAATGAAATAGAATCATACTGGGAGAACATTTGGTCTGAAAACAAAAAACACAACGAAAATGCCACATGGATAACAGAGGAAGAAAATGACAATAACCAATTTCAAAACATGGCCACAATACAAATAAATATAACTGACTTCAAAACTGCTATAAAGAAGACACACAACTGGAAGACACCAGGCATAGATAATATCCAAAATTACTGGTACAAATATCTCCCTGTAACACATGAAAAATTCTCCGAACTATTACACAAATGCGTAACGGAAAACCAAAACCTCCCATCTTTTTTCACTAAAGGTATCACATATCTCAAACCTAAATCAACAGACACAAAAAATCCATCTAAATATCGTCCAATCACATGTCTACCCACAATATACAAAATTCTTACCTCAATTATAACTACAAAAATAGATCTTTTCCTAGCACAAAATAACATATTAACAGAAGAACAAAAAGGATGCAGAAAGCAAAGCAGAGGATGCAAAGAACAAATCATCATCGACCGGACAATAACAAATCAGGCGATAAAGAAGAAAAGGAACATGTACTGTGCATACATAGATTACCAAAAAGCCTTTGATAGTGTCCCCCACTCATGGTTAGTAAAAGTTCTAGAAATATACAAAATTGACAAAAAACTTGTAGAATTTTTAAAACAAATAATGAACACCTGGAACACGACAATATACCTAAAACTAAACAACAAAATGATAAAATCAAAACAAATAAACATTAAAACCGGAATCTTTCAAGGTGACTCCCTAAGCGCACTATGGTTCTGTATCTCCCTCACCCACTCTGCAAGATTCTTAACAAAAGCAAACTTGGCTACAAAATCACAACACACAACTTAAATACCAATCCTATAAAAATCAACCACCTTTTATACATGGACGATTTAAAACTATATGGCAAAAATAATGACGAACTAAAACAACTAATTTATAAAACTGAACGCTTTAGTAATGACATAAAAATGAAATTCGGTATTGATAAATGCAACACATGCTCAATAGTAAGAGGTAAACCCAAGGAACACACGGGAAGCATCTTGAAGGATACGAATGAAATAATACGCGCAATGGACGAAGATGAATTTTATAAATACTTGGGAATTCTCCAGAACCCAAGCATAAAAGATAAAAGAAACCACCAAAAACGAATACCTTAAAAGACTAAATATCCTCCTCAAAACACAACTAAATGGAAAAAATATGACTAAAGCAATAAACACATACGCAATACCAGTACTAACATATACATTTGGAATAATTAAATGGACCAATACGGAACTTGACGATCTCAACATTAAACTCAGAACAACATCATCAAAACATAGAATTCACCACGAACATTCAGCAATAGAAAGATTCACACTGCCAAGAGAGGAAGGAGGAAGAGGACTCATAGACATAAAAAATCTACACCATAGACAAATAAATAACTTAAGGCAATACTTCTACACAAAACGAAATAGCCCAATACACAACGAAATCATAAACATAGATCACACATACTCACCACTTACACTTAACGACAACGAACGCAATCTAGAAATAACAACACATGACGCAAAAATTGAAACATGGAAAAATAAAACATTACATGGAATACACCCAAGTCATCTACAACAACAACATATTGATAAAGCCCTTAGTAATCATTGGCTCAAACACTCAGACCTATACGCAGAAACAGAAGGATTTATCATAGCTATTCAGGACAAAATAATAAAAACAAAAAACTACACGAAACATATTATAAAAGACAATACAATAACAAACGACACATGCAGAAAGTGCAAATTACAAAAAGAAACAATAGAACACATAACAGGTGGCTGCTCAACTCTTGCACCGACGGAATATACAATAAGACACGATAACATCTGCAAACACATATATTTGGAACTAGCCCACAAACATAAACTTATCGAAACACACCCCAAGTGGTATCAATACACACCCCCAGCTGTAACAGAAAATGATAACTACAAACTATACTGGAATAGAGACATAATCACAGACAGAACAAACCTACATAACCGACCAGACATTACATTAATCGACAAAATACATAAACACACATATCTAATAGAAATATCGATACCAAATACAGCAAATCTACAAAAGAAACATTTAGAAAAAATAGATAAATACATACCTTTAGCAGAACAGATAAAATCACAGTGGAAACAAGAAAAAGTAACAATAGTCCCAATAATATTATCGTCTACAGGCATCATACCAAAAACTCTCCAAAAAAATATAGACATAATAAAGTTACCCCCATACGTAATCACCAACATACAAAAAACTACAATTATCAACACATGCACAATAGTCAGAAAATTTCTACAGGTACCACTTTAAACAACTACACACAACCACACAGACACACAACCACACAGACACACAAACACATAGCCTCACAACTTGAGTACGCTCCGTTGTGAAGGAAACTACCGAACCATAACCGAGATCAATCTGCAATAATAATAATAATAATAATAAGCCCCTTAAAAACCAAACCCACGTCCAGTTAAAAACATCTAGAACTACGTGAGGGGCGGGGAGCTACACAACTACATCGAGTAACTTGCCAACGGGTAAAGGGTACAAACACACAACACATACATGGATCACACAAAAAACACAAGCCTCGGACAAACACCGCTACCTGGGGAGCGCCACGGCACGTCCGGAGTTAGCGCTGGGCGTAGCAGTATAAGAACCGCTAATGACATGCTGTCGAACAGGCGGACACATGCCGGGACACCCGAAGAAACAACAGCTGAAATCCAACACACCCGACCTGCTGAAAGTGCTTTGTCGGCAAGTCCACCGACAACCACCAAAGCGGGAAAACCACGACAACGCATGAAATGGACAGATGACATGAACATAAACCTCATGCGTTGCTACTACACTATCACACAAGGAGACACACAAATAATTGGATACAGACAGGAGCTACATACACAATTTACCACAATTTATCCAGAACTCTCACACATCACAGAACAGCGACTGGGGGACCAGAAAAGAGTTATAATTAACAACAAAAGAATACAACTATCAATACTTGATCAAATAAAACAAGACGCAATCAGAATGAGTAATCAAAACAGAATAAGTACATTAACACAAGACATAACAAATACGCAAATAAACCACAACAATCCACAGGAAATATCAATAATACCACAGCAAAATAACACTGAACAACCAAATATAAACATAACTAACGAATCCACCAATATGAACAATAATACAACAATAAGCCCTAACAACAATGACGAGACCAACGGAAGAACAGAACAAAACCCAGACACAAAAACACAAATCACAAACACACTAGAACACACAATCGAAATATATAAAGATAGCGACCCCACAACAAGACCACAACTACCAAAGCTCAAAATCAACAAACAAACCATTAACATGATCAATATTAACAACACAATTCTACATAACATGATTAACACTGAAACAACACTCGAAAAATTACATCTATTAGTTTACTGTAGCGCATACACCATTATTACACTAAACAAACAAAATATAAACAATAAAACAGAAAACTCCCATAGAACACACAGAAGCACTATACCAGCATGGCAACACAGAATACAAATCAAAATCAACTCATTAAGAAATGAAATAGGCAAAGTAACACAAAAAATTAAAGATAATCTAAAAAATCCAAGAAAACTACGGGAAATTGAAACGATTAAAGACAAATACAATGAACACAACCTAACCATACTCCTTGATACGCTAACACAAAAGTTATCAGCACAATCACATAGATTAAAACGCTACAAAAAATGCTATGAAAGGAAAACACACAATCTCAATTTTCAAACAAGCCAAAAAAGCTTCTACAACAACCTAAAAAACAACAATATAGAAATTACAGATGCACCTAAATTAAATGAAATAGAATCATACTGGGAGAACATTTGGTCTGAAAACAAAAAACACAACGAAAATGCCACATGGATAACAGAGGAAGAAAATGACAATAACCAATTTCAAAACATGGCCACAATACAAATAAATATAACTGACTTCATAACTGCTATATAGAGAAGACACACAACTGGAAGACACCAGGCATAGATAATATCCAAAATTACTGGTACAAATATCTCCCTGTAACACATGAAAAATTCTCCGAACTATTACACAAATGCGTTACGGAAAACCAAAACCTCCCATCTTTTTTCACTAAAGGTATCACATATCTTAAACCTAAATCAACAGACACAAAAAATCCATCTTAATATCGTCCAATCACATGTCTACCCACAATATACAAAATTCTTACCTCAATTATAACTACAAAAATAGATCTTTTCCTAGCACAAAATAACATATTAACAGAAGAACAAAAAGGATGCAGAAAGCAAAGCAGAGGATGCAAAGAACAAATCATCATCGACCGGACAATAACAAATCAGGCGATAAAGAAGAAAAGGAACATGTACTGTGCATACATAGATTACCAAAAAGCCTTTGATAGTGTCCCCCACTCATGGTTAGTAAAAGTTCTAGAAATATACAAAATTGACATAAAACTTGTAGAATTTTTAAAACAAATAATGAACACCTGGAACACGACAATATACCTAAAACTAAACAACAAAATGATAAAATCAAAACAAATAAACATTAAAACCGGAATCTTTCAAGGTGACTCCCTAAGCGCACTATGGTTCTGTATCTCCCTCAACCCACTCTCCAAGATGCTTAACAAAAGCAAACTTGGCTACAAAATCACAACACACAACTTAAATACCAATCCTTAAAAAATCAACCACCTTTTATACATGGACGATTTAAAACTATATGGCAAAAATAATGACGAACTAAAACAACTAATTTATAAAACTGAACGCTTTAGTAATGACATAAAAATGAAATTCGGTATTGATAAATGCAACACATGCTCAATAGTAAGAGGTAAACCCAAGGAACACACGGGAAGCACCTTGAAGGATACGAATGAAATAATACGCGCAATGGACGAAGATGAATTTTATAAATACTTGGGAATTCTCCAGAACCCAAGCATAAAAGATAAAAAGATAAAAGAAACCACCAAAAACGAATACCTTAAAAGACTAAATATCCTCCTCAAAACACAACTAAATGGAAAAAATATGACTAAAGCAATAAACACATACGCAATACCAGTACTAACATATACATTTGGAATAATCAAATGGACCAATACGGAACTTGACGATCTCAACATTAAACTCAGAACAACATCATCAAAACATAGAATTCACCACGAACATTCAGCAATAGAAAGATTCACACTGCCAAGAGAGGAAGGAGGAAGAGGACTCATAGACATAAAAAATCTACACCATACATAAATAAATAACTTAAGGCAATACTTCTACACAAAACGAAATAGCCCAATACATAACGAAATCATAAACATAGATCACACATACTCACCACTTACACTTAACGACAACGAACGCAATCTAGAAATAACAACACATGACGCAAAAATTGAAACATGGAAAAATAAAACCTTACATGGAATACACCCAAGTCATCTACAACATCAACATATTGATAAAGCCCTTAGTAATAATTGGCTCAAACACTCAGACCTCTACGCAGAAACAGAAGGTTTTATCATAGCTATTCAGGACAAAATAATAAAAACAAAAAACTACACGAAACATATTATAAAAGACAATACAATAACAAACGACACATGCAGAAAGTGCAAATTACAAAAAGAAACAATAGAACACATAACAGGTGGCTGCTCAACTCTTGCACCGACGGAATATACAATAAGACACGATAATATCTGAAAACACATATATTTGGAACTAGCCCACAAACATAAACTTATCGAAATACACCCCAAGTGGTATCAATACACACCTCCAGCTGTAACAGAAAATGATAACTACAAACTATACTGGAATAGAGATATAATCACAGACAGAACAAACCGACATAACCGACCAGACATTACATTAATCGACAAAATACATAAACACACATATCTAATAGAAATATCGATACCAAATACAGCAAATCTACAAAAGAAACATTTAGCAAAAATAGATAAATACATACATTTAGCAGAACAGATAAAATCACAGTGGAAACAAGAAAAAGTAACAATAGTCCCAATAATATTATCGTCTACAGGCATCATACCAAAAACTCTCCAAAAAAATATAGACATACTTAAGTTACCCCCATACGTAATCACCAACATACAAAAAACTACAATTATCAACACATGCACAATAGTCAGAAAATTTCTACAGGTACCACTTTAAACAACTACACACAACCACACAGACACACAAACACATAGCCTCACAACTTGAGTACGCTCCGTTGTTAGGGAAGTTACCGGACCGTAACCGAGATCAATCTATAATAATAATAATAATAATAATTTGCATAGCGCCGTTAAATGATTCAAGATCATTCTATGGGCGCTGTTATTTAGATAGATAATACAATTTGTTCACGATCATTCAAATACCTGATTTACAAACATACTTGTTTAGGTTTTTATTTGATGTGAATATCTCCTATTTAATTTTGTATTGTTTGTTGGGCACCTGATAGGTAGGTACCTACTACGACAAATATGAATTTGACATCACAGATTCCCGGATTAAAAACATATTTTTAAATCCGGAAATCGAACCCGGTACCCGCTACCGATATAATTATTTACTTGCGGTTTACACAATCTACAATTACTAAGAAATACTGAACGTGCTCACAAAAATAAAACACTTTATTTTAATGGGTTCATCGATACTTCCACCACCACCCGCTCTGCATATGGAGACTGTAAACAGTTTCCCGAAAAGTTTTTATTGTTGTTTAAATAAACTCCTTGAACGGGTTTGTAAATTTTTTGAAATTTACAAACCCGTCAGATAACCAGGCTTCTGATATTCCTCAATAGATGCCAACCACATAGAGGCGTTATTATATATATATATATATATATATATATATATATATATATATATATATATATATATATATATATATATATATATATATATATATATATATATATATATATATATATATATATATATATATATATATATATATATATATATATATATATATATATATATATATATATATATATATATATATATATATATATATATATATATATATATATATATATATATATATATATATATATATATATATATATATATATATATATATATATATATATATATATATATATATATATATATATATATATATATATATATATATATATATATATATATATATATATATATATATATATATATATATATATATATATATATATATATATATATATATATATATATATATATATATATATATATATATATATATATATATGTTATATTTGATGTTTTCACGGGTGAAATATGTTATAATATTTTTATCTCGGTTTTCCCGTGTCAGTAGGTCTTGACTAAGACCATTTGTCTTCCGACGTTTCGCCTGAATATCACCAGGCATTTTCAAGGACTTAACGAAAAGCACGCGCGCGACACACGTCTACTCACACTGAAAGCTCACCGTCAAGTGACTCGTAGCGTACAAGATGGCCGCTTATGTCAAATATTGTTAGCGCGACGTGATTGGCTCCTTGTGACACGCCCACCTGCTGTCGTGTTCGTTGGTAATAATATTTTATCATTATTTTTGTGTTGTGATTTATTGTTAATTTTAGTTGTGACATTAATATTATTATTGTTGTGTTTTGGGGTTATTTTCGCTATGGTATTATTAATATTATTATTGTATTGTTTGTCATATAAAATGTTCTTCCAGGTACTAGGTAAGCTATAGAAATATATAAGAGAAGGGATATAATGAACAATCGGGACGACGGAGTTCGTTTGCCTATATATATATATATATATATATATATATATATATATATATATATATATATATATATATATATATATATATATATATATATATATATATATATATATATATATATATATATATATATATATATATATATATATATGTTATAATATTTTTATCTCGGTTTTCCCGTGTCAGTAGGTCTTGACTAAGACCATTTGTCTTCCGACGTTTCGCCTGAATATCACCAGGCATTTTCAAGGACTTAACGAAAAGCACGCGCGCGACACACGTCTACTCACACTGAAAGCTCACCGTCAAGTCAGTTTCAGTGTGAGTAGACGTCGCGCGCGTGCTTTTCGTTAAGTCCTTGAAAATGCCTGGTGATATTCAGGCGAAACGTCGGAAGACAAATGGTCTTAGTCAAGACCTACTGACACGGGAAAACCGAGATAAAAATATTATAACATATTTCACCCGTGAAAACATCAAATATAACATATATATATATATATATATATATATATATATATATATATATATATATATATATATATATATATATATATATATATATATATATATATATATATATATATATATATATATATATATATATATATATATATATATATATATATATATATATATATATATATATATATATATATATATATATATATATATATATATATATATATATATATATATATATATATATATATATATATATATATATATATATATATATATATATATATATATATAATATATATATATATATATATATATATATATATATATATATATATATATATATATATATATATATATATATATATATATATATATATATATATATATATATATATATATATATATATATGTTATATTTGATGTTTTCACGGGTGAAATATGTTATAATATTTTTATCTAGGTTTTCCCGTGTCAGTAGGTCTTGACTAAGACCATTTGTGAGTAGACGTGTGTCGCGCGCGTGCTTTTCGTTAAGTCCTTGAAAATGCCTGGTGATATTCAGGCGAAACGTCGGAAGACAAATGGTCTTAGTCAAGACCTACTGACACGGGAAAACCGAGATAAAAATATTATAACATATTTCACCCGTGAAAACATCAAATATAATATATATATATATATATATATATATATATATATATATATATATATATATATATATATATATATATATATATATATATATATATATATATATATATATATATATATATATATATATATATATATATATATATATATATATATATATATATATATATATATATATATATATATATATATATATATATATATATATATATATATATATATATATATATATATATATATATATATATATATATATATATATATATATATATATATATATATATATATATATATATATATATATATATATATATATATATATATATATATATATATATATATATATATATATATATATATTATATATATATATTATATATATATATATATATATATATATATATATATATATATATATATATATATATATATATATATATATATATATATATATATATATATATATATATATATATATATATATATATATATATATATATATATATATATATATATATATATATATATATATAGGCGTTAAACACATACATTTGTAATAAAAAAATCTTTTTTTAAATAGTTTGATATACCCTGTAACTTTTTCATGATAACATTTTTGAGATATTGTATATGTCAATACAAATTTTCAGCGTTATTGTTTTTAAAGTATTGATTTAGGAATATGGAAAAATGAAATAAAAATTCAAATGTTGATAATCCCTGAATGAAACAAATATTTTAAATTTTGAGTATTAAAGTTTTGTAGGGCTAAAAATTGTCTATACTTTATGAAATTTTAGGCTCTGTACTCTGTATATATTATCAAGATTGGTGTTTTTAGACCCAAAAACCATGAGATACATGTGTAGTCATGGTCAAACAAAAATTCACGTATCTTTAGATGAATACGTCCTTGTAACAAGTATAAATACAGCCTCATACACCCCTAAAGTAAGCATAAATGCTTGTGTTATAGG